>JAUZND010050721.1:0-19530 GCA_034780555.1 Coelogynopora nodosa | reverse complement strand
TGGCTTATGTTGGTGAGTCATCATACCAAGTTTGGTTGTCATAAGTTGTAAACATCAAAAGTTATAGGCTAAAAACATAAATGACTTCACGAATGACGTCATTTTTCGTCCAATATTTAAAAAACGGTATAAAAACAATATTTAGAATTAAATAATATCATTATAATTTAATTAGACCCTAATTAAAATTGTTAAGGTTACACACTACTTACAAATATTTATAAGTAGTATTAAAACATTTCTGTTATATTTGTGAGTCATCATACCTACTTTAGTTGTCATAGGTTACTACTATAAAAATATATATAAAAAATATAAAAAATCCATAATGATCAGGATCGTAAAAAATGTAATTAAAGTTTTGGCGCGAAAATTCAAAATCATTTTCCTCAAATGGGTGGCCGGGTCGATAATTCATGTTCTATTTTTATGTGGGGTAGAAATGCCACTCATATACTACTTACATTATAAACCTTATAAATGTAGTCAATCAAAACGATGGTCTTTTCGTAAAAGTCATTCTTTTTAATATTATTTTGCAAATATTGACCACTTGGAAGCGAAAGGTTATAAATATTTGTTAACCTATAGTTTTAAACCTAGATTTTATGTACAAAATTAAGCTATTAAAATGTTTTGATTTCATTTGTCTAGAAAATTTTGACACGAATTCTTTAGATGAATAATAAAAAATGTAAAAAATAAATTTTAAAGCTGTTCCTTAATGACCTCAATATACTAAAACACAGAATCAACTAATGTAAATATATATTTTAACCAGATATCATTTTTGTATGAGTAATGTTGTAATTAATAAGAAAGTGAATCTTTCATATAGATTCTTGAAACCGATACTTATCGACGTCACTTTTTATTAAATTATATATGACTCATAACACATGTTTTCTATTTTTACGGCATGGATAAGCACTAAATTCAACATGACCCCCATTTAACACAATAATTGATTAATTATCATATATTTGTATAATTGCAATGAATGCAGGTGTCCAGTAAATCGTTTTAAAGGTTTTTTGGTGACTGAATTTATTAACAAACTTATACAATCAGTGACAAAGCATAACGTTCTATACCTAAATAAAAACTATTTTACGTATAATTGACATTATGTGGTACGGCACACTCGGCGAAACTCGAAAATGGTAAACATGACTTAGTGCTCCAGGAGTCCCTTTGAATCATGCAAAGTTAAACTAAAGTTAAAACTGAAGCTCGTGCACAAGAGTTGAATAGATTTGCATCAATCGTCTTAATTCGTATAATCATACTCGGCATCTCACTGCATTGTGATCACAAACTGCAAAACCAAAAACTTTCAAAGCTACTTTCACAATCCGGTTTCCGAGTTGACGTCTGCATCTGAAGATGTGAGAAAAGCATATATAAATTGGTTGTATTTAGCGCAAGTTCACCGTGATTTGTAAACATAGATGATCTAAAGCTCGTAGAAACAGTAGAAGCATTCGACCACAAGATCAAGAAGTACTCGATATACAAATGGACTTATAACAATATGAAATAGGTTGGCAGTATACTGGTTCATACGAGGAAACATAATCATAACTGGCTCTTGCAATTTGTCTCATTGAAAAATATACAGAGTAGCCGAATAGCCCACGTCAATGAACATATGTCTAGATAAGCTGATATAAAGTAGTGCCGAAACCTGTCACATTGCTTTATTCAAACTGTGGACAGCGAGTCGCGAACGAGACATCTCCGTATAGCAGGAAGACAAAACGACATAGGATACGAAAAAAAAAATTACACACCTACAATGAAAGATTTCCTGGGAACCAACGAAATCAAAGCTAATTTTGTCCAGGTTGTTCAATCATGCAAACTGACAGTTATTACCTACATTCACAAAGGTGTCTAAGCAAGCAAAAATAGTGAACATCAAGAGTACAAATGAGTCATGTACACTGGTCATGTATGCAGTGGTACTAATTCGTTAGCGTAACACCACACATGTACTCCTGTCATATAGGCTAATTGGTGGTAGCTCTGCACAGTTTATTAAACTTTAGCACAGAGAGCCTCACCATCATAGACTCTGGAAAACAACGACGACAAATAAAAGTCAAACCTAACTACTGCATGGCCGTTGGTCCAGAACGTGCAGCAGGTTAGGCATGAATTCAACGTGCTTACTATGTAGTTGTAATACCACTGGCCACATCTAGAGAAAGGGAAGATCTACAAAATTAAACTGATTTGTGAAGGCTGGATGACATGATGATGCACTTGTTAAGCTTGGTGTTAGCAAATAGGTATTCATCTCCAGAGGTGTTGGTTGGTGTGAAAAGTTGTGTGCCAGCTATTGAAACCCGTATATAAATCGCTTACGCACTACGATGGTACACGTTCAAACAACACCAAGTCAACCATGCAGAGTGATGAAAAACTACATACAACTCAAGAATGTCATGACTGAACGCATTCTGCAACATTTGGGTGCAAAACATAGTAGGTGTTCCAAGTATTCTAGACGCGGTATCTTTGGAATAGAAACAACTAGATGACGGGTATTGTTTTCGTTACTTCGAAAATTATCACCACCACAAGTGTATTGCCAGAAAATACAGTGGACGTTGTTCTTACAAGACCAGTAGTTTCACAATCACAGAAATTTGCATGTGTGAAGGCTTCGACGAGAGGTCATGTAAAAATATTTAAAATTGGAGGACGATGATGATGAAGATGACAGCGACAATGATGATTACAATGGGGAAATTATAAAACTTTTAGTCTTTTGTTTTGATTAACTGTTGAACAATCACAATGTAGTATAATCTAATTACCTATATTAGTCTATAAGCTTTCAGTATACATATATTTAAATATATAGTATACTTAATAATTAAATGACACAAGTATCTGAATAAATGGTTAAGAGAACGATATCTTATTTTTTAAATAATGTGGTCTCCATTTTGGAATTTGACAATAGATATGAATGAAATCTTTAAAGACAGTCATATATATTATAATTAAAATCATTTTCATAATAAGAGCATCATTTAAGTTATACATACATTGAATAAAATGGTTTAAATATACCAATTTCTTGATTTTTTTTTGTTATTTGCTGGTCGCTATATTGTATTTTATAAATAGACATAAATATAAAAATGGAAACATATTGCCTGATATTCAATGTGATCCTAGAGAGTCTAAAATTACAAGTTTTTAGATTTTATATGAACCGTTCGATATCTCACAATATTCAATGTTAACATATTTCAATGACAAACACAAAAGTGGCATTCTTTTATTCATAAAAAGCGACTTCGTAGTTATTGTTCAATTAAAACTTTCAAAAGATAAAACGCTTTGAAAGCGACACTTCGATTTAATAATATATTCTGACATTTTTTGATCTCGAAAAAGATTTCAAACATCGGCTTATAGGCTATGAAAAAGATGAACAGTTTTAAGACCAACGTTGACCTTACTCTACATATAATATTTCAAAAATATGTTATCAACCTCTTGTTATTTAGCAAATTCTTTATAAATTTATTTTAATATTGATAATAATTAACATGGCAAACTATTAATTGCATAAATAAATAGTCTCTAAACAAAAATATAGTTTGTTACATTATTATACACTGATTAAGTTATACTAGACCTGAAGCTAAACATTGTATCCTTAACACAATAATTCTATGCGAGGTTGATTGCTACATAGTTTGATGACAGTTGAACTACCTAGGATCAACAATTGTTGAGCGAATATGTGCCAATTGTAATGGTGTATGACACATACCACCAATAATGATGTAGACTTCGGAAAATAGCTACATGATTATAGCCATTGTAGCCATTCATTTAGTTGAAGATAGTCGCGGACAGAGGTAACTCAATCCAGCAGATAATAATATGTCATCGAAAATTCATTCCTAAGTATCCAACAGATTAGTTGGTTAAATTTATATCTTTCTATATCCCATTTTAAAGTATAAGCCTGTCAAACAGTGATCTTACAAATTTATAGAAAATCATACGAGCTGAGAAGGATTAAACATCGGACATTTTCCAAAACATTAGACGTATTAGCTTTAAAGCATTATTTTTCACTATGATATAATACAGTGAAAGTATTCAATTGTTCAATTATATAAATAAATAATATAATTGTTATCTTATGTACCAGTAAATTAAATATTGCTTATCTTGTGCATACCGTTTCATATTTACAAAAATTCTAGTCTGAATTTCTTAAAACATGTTGAGTTTCTTTAAAACTGACATAGATCGACAATACTTAGATAAAATACAGTCAGACGTGCTTCACAGAGGGATACGAATAATATAAAAACATTCAAGGGGATATCTCAATTATTTTGTCTTTATTAATGTTCTATATTTTTAATTGCTGTCGTGTTTCTATATGCTTCACTGGAACAGAGAACACGAATATGACCGTATGACGTCAATAATTAGTATAAAATTATTCATTGACAATTTTTTCTTTATGATTACATGTAAGTAGTTTATTCGTCTGGTGGTTTAATGCGTTTTCAAAGTACATACAAACAACATTTAATGTATCAAAACTAAATATGTTCATAATTGTTGTTATTATATAAGTTATGTTAGCTCAGCATGTTTTCTTCTAAACATTTTTTGTATGATTATTATATTTAGGTAATCATTAGTATCATATTAATGCATCAAAAAATCCAGAATTTATATCTCCTAGTCTTTCAAAATGAATTATATATCAAACAATTGTAACATATAGGAAGATAAAAATGTATGAAATAAGTATTCATTTAGATATGTATATCTTCACATTTAATATCATAATAACGTAAAATTATAATTCATCTTTTTCTAATTTTAAATTTATACAATTGTACAAAATGTCTACGGGTAAGTAGAAATCATTAAATTTGTGTTATAGAAATTAATTTTAAACTGAAACTTAAATATCACGTCAAAACAATTCAACACATTACAGAAAATCTTAAAAATATATTGTATAGTTTTTAATACCATTGCAAACACTTCTTTCTATTCATCTAAAAATTCTTTTAGGCATTTTGATGGCACTGACATAACATTGACATTATTCTTTATAAATGGCCTTAATAAACTAATATAGAGTACACGAATTATTACATATTGTAACTAATTGCGCTAACAGCACTCCAATATATATACTATTACGTATATTTCAACTATTGTGTATTATATCCATTAATAAAGGTAACAGGTGTTTATTTAAAAGATGCTGTCTGTAAAAGTGGCTGTTCTCTGGAATGATGATATATTCTTGTGGGATTAGTATGGTGGAATTTTTAGCAGTAGGCTATCAGTAAAGTTGACACGCCAGCAAACGTTCACAGCACGTTGGTTGACATTGTGTGTATGCTAACATGTAAACACATGGAAAATAGACGCCAAAAAGTAGCAGTTTCAAACGGTTTATAATACCTATACTGTCAGTAATGGATACATAAAAAGGTTATTTAAGTAATGAGTAAAGCCATTTTACATTGGGTGCAATACAATATACGTGATACTTTTTCTAATTTAACCAAATAATTCCAAATATACATTACTTTCAAAGATATAAATAATGTTCTACATAATTAAATTAAGAAGCTCACCACCCCTCCCAGTATGCCTCCACGAAAATATCGTTAGCTGCTAATTTGCCTAAATTAACTTAAAATTAGTTTATGCAAATTTTCTGTCAAACTGCCAACATTTAAATCTACAGTAAAATAGTTGATACTATGAAGCAGATCATTGTTGGATTTGAAAAAACAAGATATTTCATGAGAATAATATGCAGCACATAGTATAGAATAAAATAAAATATAAGCGAATGTAAAATTTAGTTGAAAACCAATAAGTTTGAAATCACAGTGTACACGAAGACTGCTTAAAATCACTCTGTCCTGAATTGAAACTAACTCTATTCAATAGCATACATCTTACAAATTTAAAAATATTAAAATTACAATATTTCTTACACGTCTTCGATTTTTCTAGAGCCAATTTTCTATTTTTAGACATTTTTGGACAAAATATATGTATTACACTTGTCATAAAAAAACAGTTTGAACAATAAATGTGCTAATTTGAAACTAAGTATATATTCAATTAAAATAAATTCAAATTAAAGTAAATTAAAGTAAAATCAAATCAAATTAAAGTAAATTTAAATAAAAATATACTTTAAAAATAAAAAAAGAGACAGAACAACATATTTCGTTTTACATTTTAATTTCTATTATTTGGCAAAATTTAAATTCAGTTGTTATATAAACATATCACGATCAAAATATTTTCAAAACTGATCTTGTTATTTCAGATATAAATTAGTCAGCATAGGTAATTCGACACCAGAAGTTCATCTATTTATAGGCTGTGTCAGAACCATTTACAATGAGCTTCAACAGTTGCTGGTCTCGAGCATTGAACTGGTTATACAAAAAATATGTGTATAGCGAGAGACCTTTTATGGCAGCGGAGTTTTACTGGTAACTTGTGTAGAGTTGACTTTTGACTCACCTGCAGTACATCCTTCAATCGACGTGTCACTTATAGAGTGCCTCGTGACAATTTCTCCAAACCTTTCACTCCTACTCTATAAAGTAAGTTTTTGTTTTCTAACACATTCGCTCATTTGTGTAATTAAAAAGATAATTGTAAGGATATTTAACGATATCATAAATATAATAAAAAATTTAATAATTTGGATAAAAATAGGAATGTTACTTATATTTTTTTTTAATTATTCTTAAATGTTCGATTATCTTTACTTGCTTAAGCGAAACTATACACACGAACTACGAACAATGTATCCTTGACTTCAAGGAAAAGTATATTTGAATCTCGCCTTTTTCTGCATAACAAAGTAACATTTAGTTTGTTTTTGTTGAAAAATTCTGAAATCGGAAAAACCGTGATTTCGAATTATATTGTCAACAAGCATGAGTTTATCCACTATGCTTTTGAAACTGTACATCCAGACTTTTCCTCTCATCTGCTAAAGGCTGTGTGCATGTAAAAGTCGACATCTGTGAATACTACGTGTTTTCTCTTTGTATACGTTTTAACTTTTTTAATAGCTTTAAATATAATTATATTTAAAATATATTTGCAAAAGTGATAAATTTAAAAGCAACTTTTAATAGTTCTATACACTTTGTATATTAAAATTTATTTTTAGCTTTATATAGCTATTTTTTCAATACAAATTGTTATATATTCGGAGTGTATCAGTTTATTTAGTATCTGCCTTGGTTATTTGTATCACATTTGTACAAATTGACTAATGTTAAAAAAATTAAAAGGACTGGAAACTAAAAGCATTTTAATTTCAATATACACAACCATAAAGCAAATCAAACTTTAAATTTGCTAAATAATGCTAAAATATAAAACTAATACTGTTACAAAAAAAACGCAAGACAATAAAATATAAATTCGTTTATATCTAAAAGAGTAGTATCAGCTTTTAACATTTTTGACAAAGTTAAATTAATATAGAAACTGCATTAAAAATTGACCAAAAACCGGCCAAACTAGACATTATAATAACGTAGGCGAAATGTATTTTAATTTATAAACGTATATATTTAATATAATTAAATCAGTTTTAACTCTGTTAATTTTTTATTCATATTATTTTTATGAAAAGTGACATTGCCCATAGAAATCGAAAAAATGTAAAAAGAATATTGTTTTAATGTTTTTTAATTAGTATAATGTGCATGTTATTGAGTATAGGTCGATTAAATTTAGGACATTTTCAAGTAGTTTAAACGGTCTTCAGTCACACCGTGAAGAGCAATAAATATATAAAGTATAAATAAATACTGAGCACCCTATAAACATATATCATCATCATCACAGGGTCCTGGAGATCCAGCCTCATCGGGGCGGCCCTGTTATTCAACCAATGTCTCCAGAAAGAGCTGATAACATGATGATGCACTTGTTGAGCTTGGTGTTAGCAAATAGTTATTCATCTCCAGAGGTGCTGGTTGGTGTGAAAATTTATGTACAACCTCTTGAAACTGTACAAATTAATACTCTATTATATATTTTATTATATCTAAATATTATATCTATTATAATACTCTATTATACTCCACTCTATAAACTCTGGAGCTTTTAAAACAAATACGCCTTAATATTTTCCATATATATAGGAAAACTAAATATATAGTAAATAGTCTTGTCATTACTATAAAACTGATTCAAAAAACGAATTCAACATAAAAGCTCGGTGTAGCCTATATGTATTAGTATAATAACGCATACAATATGCATAAACTTCCTCTTGTCGTTCCCTTTCTCACCGTTTTTGTTATTTTCGACTTTCTGTTAAATTTATTTTAATTTTAAATTTATTAGTCTTCTGAAAAATAAATTACATTCGTAACGTCTTGATGCCCTTACCTTGATTCAAGTATAATTTTATAGTTTATAACGGATGTAGTGGTTTATTTATATATTTTAATTCATTTTCATTAAGATGGAACTTCCGTGATTTAATTTGTTGATATTAATAAAACGTATCCTAAAAATGTAATACTTTTAAATATATGTTTTTTACATGTAAGTATATTAATTAACTTTATATATTAATTAGCATGAATTGCATTAATTATATCAAAAATCAATAAATTAATAAAACATGTTAATTGATTTAATCCAACTACTTTAACAGTATAATTTTCTATTTTAATTACATACATAAATAGCAGCATTTGTCTGTTTTAATTTTTAAGGGAATTATATTGTGTAATAATATATTAATAACAATTTCACACTTATTTCGAATGGAACAACACATATTTCCGCAAGAGAAACTCTCAAAAACCAAAAAAACTTGTTCATTACTAAAAATAATTCGTGCACAAATTGATTAATATATAAGTGATTTAGGGAATTAGAGTAGAAATTACCAAATATAATTAGCAGAAGAAACAAATCTTCGTAGAACGTGTAACAGGAGGGGATTGTAAAAATATAACACAATTTTAATATTCACTGCAATTGAAAGTGTATTTATTCTACACTGAATCATTTGAAGAGTTATAGAATACTCATTGATCACAAATCAATTATCAAAATTTTATGAACAAAAAAGAAAAAAACAAGTTATGACATGGTTAAACGTCAATTTACAAATTAAGATCATTTTTGACGACATATAAAAAATAGTAAAATTGCCGATAACAATCACTTTTACTATTAAAATTGTTTGTTGTGATATCTGATCGATATTATATATTTTTAGAATATTAAAAAAACTAGTCTTATTTTAAAAAGATTGTGTACATTTTTATTGAAAAATATTGTATTTTGATTATAAATGTATTATATTATATTGATTAAAACTTTTTTTTGAAATTTTGTACCCTTCAAAGTATTATTTATTATGTTGAGTAAATAATAAAATTAGAACATTTTAGAAGAAATTTTCAGTGTATTAAAATATAGTGATGTTTAAATATAGTTAAGAAAGAGATAAAACACAAAATATTTTTGAAAATTATTATCAAAACATATAATTATTATATAATTACACAATTAATTTACATAACAGTAAACGTCGATTTCACTCATTCAACCTTTTTTTATTAAAGAAATAACATGCATGTCAGGAAATATTGTCAAGTAAAATTACAAGCTTTTGTGTTTCAATAAGGGCGTGCGTATACGTGCATTGACTGCTACAAATTATTATTTTATCCTGACAAAGAAGCTTTTATAAGAGAGTAAAAGAATGACAGTTTAAAAGATAGCAAGTCAACCGAATTTCAGTCAGACGGAAAGTTATTTAGAAACCGTATATTTCAAATAGTAATTTCAATAACTTCAAACCAAAAAAGTTAAAACCGCAATACAATTATAATTACTAATACTAATTAAAAATACTTAATGATTCGTTTTCTTTATTAACAGACTACCAAAATGAACAATAGACAAACTGTTGTGGATACATATTTGCTAAAATAGATAACAGACATAAGTGGACTCATGTGGAGTAATATGTAACTCTGAGTGAAGTGAAAATACTAGAGATCGAAAAAATATTATTTTTAAAATACGAAAATACGAAAGAAATGGTCAGTGCAATAGATGTTGTACTCTAATTTTATAAAAGAATTTTCGTTTGTCCAGAGTTTTCCTTTCTCGTCTTTTTAAGCAGTAAATCTGAAGTATAGCTCAAATAGGTTTGAACAATACATGAGGAAAAATAATTAGGACAATTAAAGAGTGTGCCATTTAGAGAATTGATGCAATTATTTATTTTTTTAAAGATATAACATGTCTATATCATTACCATTATAGTCTCTTATAGTCATTGTGTAAATATATATATATAGAGTAAATTATTTTGTTTAGTCGAGTACTTTTGTCTAGTGCTGTTATATGCAAATACTTACCAACTTATACTAATTTTAAGATGTTTGAATATTTGACTATATTTTATTAATTTGATTCAGATAATTGTGATGAAACTTATATTATAATATAACATATTAATTACATTTGATGCATTTTATTTTATATATAAATATACTGATTTTTTCCCCAATATTCGACGGTAATCATAAAAGTGGGAATTGATAAGTTTCTGTCTTGAATCCATTAAGATCAACGGCTCAGGCATGCATTAAGTTTTCCTATTATTAAAAATTGTAATATATTTTTATCAATCTGGTTACTGATGGAAGAATTATATTAAATAATAGCATTATTTAAAGTTTTATTTAAAATAATAAAATGTGGCATACTTGCAATTAAAAACATAACTTATATTCTATATCTAGATTAGAAAATATGGAGACGCCCAGTGATTATTCAGAACAATAGTGGCTTCAATGCACAGCTTTATTAAGCAGATAATGTTAAATATATCACGTATTCCATGTTGCAGTAACCATAATATAAATAATCTAAAAACAACTTCTGTGTATTCCGATCTTAACAAGCAATGATTAACAGATTCATGACGCAAGAATAAACAATGGTAATTTTCCACAATGAAGTTAATTCATTAGATGAAATAAACCGACGTTTCGGCTTAACAGCTATAATAACCCACTGGTCATGAATGACAGTTACAAAGAGTTTGAACTATTATTTTCTTCTAAACGAAAGGCGAGTATACACTGCAAAATATTTCCGCATCAATTGACAAACCGAAGTTGTTCCTAGTTGTCCTTATAGGGCCAGGGTCACATTAATGGATGAACCGATCGTTTTCATTTTAGCAAATCTTTTTTGTATAAACATTTTTGTAAACAGCTCTACAATAAGAAATGAAATTCATCAATTATTTAATTACTATATTCAGTGTGCGGAAATTTCCCAACAAATTCTGTAAATTAGGAGCTGCAGCTTACTATTTACATAAGTTTTGTGACTTTAGAACCCTCAAAAATTTAGAATATTTTCAAACTCGACTTTGTGAAATTTGAAATCATTAACAAGGAAAGAAAAATTCGATTTGGAAAAGAAAATGTTAGGCTAACAAAATTTAAGTTGTAAAAGTATAAAACATTCAATGGAAAGAATGCAGCAGTTTGTATATATACACAGTCAAGTGAAATTACACCCGTTTTCTCAAATTTCTGTCAATTCACAATACAATTAGACCATGAATTCCCAAGAGTTCATTTTCTAACATATCATGAACACATCACTTCGCTAACAAGAGTAAAATAAATAAAAACAACTAATCTAGACCTAATATATTTCTTCAATAAAGCATTTATAATACTAATAACTACTACTGATTACATTTCTATATAAGATTAATTATTCACATTATTTGAAGCACATAAATAGACGGTTGTTTGTGAATTTAAAAATAAATACAACAATTTTAATAAGTATGTAAGATTGGTAAAAATTATTTTTTTAAATTATATAAATGAGACTAAATATAAAAAATAAATATAAAGCGTCATTTTTTGTTTTATTATCTCTTCAATGTTTCTTCAATATTCAATTATCGCATATTTTAAATCTTACTAACTTCCAGTTTATAATATTAATTTTACTTAGTGTATCTTATGGTAGGTATTATACGCATAACCAAGAGAAAAAGCCTAAAATAATAATACTAACAGAGCAGCAGGTGATTACCTTCGGTCAAGTTTCCTAACTGTGTCGTCAGCAATTGGGTGTGCACCGGAGCCAGCTGTAGTGGTGACAGTGGCGGTGGCGGTTCCACCCGACTTGGAGGAGTCAACCTCAACCGATCCATCACGACTACGTCGGAAGAGAGATTTGGCGGTAGAGGAGCGCGAGTGACTGTTGGACCGGTTCGACGTCTGGTGATTGCCTGGATGTGAATAGCAATACTGTATATCTTTATCACAACTCCACTTAGCGACTGGTGCGCGAACCCACTATCCACTGGGTCAAGGCTACACCTGTCGATCGCAGTCTTACTTAAAATTTGAAGATGTGACCGAATAGCGCGTGGGTTCGCGGACTAATTTCTGTAGGTCATAGGTTCGATTCCTATAATCGATCGATGAAGGGTAAAAGAACCCGACACTGATCTATCTATGGTATCAACTCATGCATGGAAGTTGAACATACAGTCAAATAGAGTCAAAAGTATATATATATATATATATAATCTCCAATTTGATGTATGTGTGTATAGTAAACATCATTCAATTAATCATAAGCTATAGAAAAGAAACAAAACTCACAGATATAATTAGTCAACACAAAATTGGAATTTAGATAAACATTTATGTATAGGGAACAAAAGTTAAGTAGAAATGGGAATATGAGGACATTGTTTGAATAAAAACAGCAATTGTGTTTGAATTTTACGTTCTCGTTGACTGCAATTTGGAAAAGGTTTCTGGCAGCTTTCATTCTTCTGGATAACAGCACAGGAAGCACTGTTGCCCTCAGTTAAAACAACTACTTTCCAGAATCTGGAGACAACCCAACAACGTTTTAAACCGTTTAGCCATCTCGTCTCTCATTTTGAACAGTACTATATTGAAATCAGCGTAAAAAAGTATAGTTTTTAATATAAAATAAACTGTATTTTTAAACTCTATACATTTTCTTAACGCAGGCCAAATATAATTTCAGTAATGCCATAAACTATTATACTTTGCTAAAATATGTAGGTTACTTATATTGTCGGTTATTGTTCAGCCAATAATTAAATAAATTTCGTTTATTAATTACTATACTGATAAATATGCAGTTGAAAGTTCATAAATTTTATTCTGTTTTAAAATAAGATTTTTTAAAAAATTAAATTATATATGTCAATAGCGATGATGTCATATCTAATGGTTCATTCATTAACCAAGGACTACAATTTATATATGTTTGAAAATATAACTATAGAAAAAGATCGATTATATTGGAGGTCTAAATATATCAATAAATTATCCCAAGTAGATTGTGGACAGAGACATTTTAGAAATACTGGTATTAATTACTCTCCTCTAACCCCCCATGTAGTAGTCCTATAACGATTTTTTACCTTGGCAGTTTTATTATCAATAAATTCAACTAAATAAATAGCTTTACCCCAAATATGGTGGCATTGGCCAAATAAAAATTTAAAGAGTAACATTTGTCAAGCAAATGAAGGTTTAAAATTTGTACTATAATTGGTTACCATAAAATGGTACATTTTCGTTTTCATAGTTGTTAGACAGCATAACAAAAATACTGTAAATAATACATACAATTATGAAGATATATATATATATTGAAACTGTGATTTATTATAGCAAAATTATCGTTTTGAAAACACAAGCAGTGATATTTATACAACGACTGTATATTGTAAAAAGGCGGTTAACATATTATATTTGTTATTACATGTTATTGAAAGATGTATTTTAAAAAATATGAACAATTTATCATATAATAACAGTAGTTGAATACTGTATTATTTGAGTTTAAAACTATGAATCAAAATTTTTAAAACAAAATTTTCTTTATTTTTAAAAATTTCTTAAACTACAGCGATTTTCGATTTACATTATGACATCAGTTTTTCTTTAATATTATTACACGAAGTTTATTTAATACATATACTATTCATGGTTTTATTTGAATACTTTAATTTCAGGAATAATTTTATGAAAATCCACTTAGAATTTATATGATTTATATCTTTTAAATCTCAATTTTATTCGTATATATTTAGTATATATTCGTGTAGTTTCTTTTTTTTAATATATTATATTTCTGTATGTAGACTGTTTGGAAACTCATCAGAGTGTAAAATTATTCATGTTCAAATTATCGCAATTTTTAGAGTATTATTCATATGTTTCTTTTACAAACTGAACATCTAAATTTACGCTTTTATATTTATGCAAACAAGTAATGTATAAAAACATCTAATTGACGAGGTTAACAGTTAATAGTATAAAGATAAATTATAAACTGATACAACCAAAAATAAATTATTTAAAATTAAAAACACACACTAAGAAACGCACAGCTTTTACATACATAACATAATATAAATACCAACGATATGCATCGTATGTTGATGTCGTATAAATTAACTTACTTAGAATAAATAAAGAATGAAAAATAAAAAGATACGGAAATCTAGAGAATGTGACAATAATATATAATGTCGATATATGTTTTATTTTCAGTACAGTCATTACACTCCTTAGATTATAGGTACAGTAATTGTGTTATATATTTATAATCGTGGAATATAATTATATAAAATCTCAAGAAATCAAAAAATGCAAAATAAAGATTACAGCAAATCTCTAATGCGAAAGAAAATAATACCAATAAATACTAATTTTATCAAACCTTACATTTTCTTACGAGGAGGAATAGGAAATGAGCCATCAAAAAAGTTGAAAAGGAATTAGAAAACCTAGTTGAAACATTACTTAACAATATGTATAAATGAAATTTAACCATTTTACGATCATCAATGTGTTCTAAAGTAAACGGAGCGTCTATGCTGCGCTTATAAGAAACTATAATATCCTAGTTTATCTGTCTTTAATAACAACTGAATGCTAAAAAAAAACTTAAAATTTAGTTTCAAAAGACTATTTTATTGCGTATATCTAATTATTTCAATCCATAAATAGAAGAAATCAATCATTTATTTATGCGCGCATACATACATATACTATACAATTAACCCGGACATATTATATACGATACGAGTTAGTATAGCTCCTCTACCATTTAAATTGATATTTACAACCGGAAAGGAGCATTGATTTCCTGAAAGAGAGCGCGAGAGTGTGCATAAGGACGGGGTAGGCTCGAATGCTCGACTGCCAGTACTACTAGCATTGTCAACTTGAATTTCCGCCAGTCGATTATTACATATTGCACGGGTTTTATATATAGAATATATAGAAGGAGGCTTTAAACTCGTATGCTTTGTCAAGATGTCAAATTTCTCGGTGTAGCAATTTGCCCCATTAAATTCATACCCTCCTTTGACGGAGCAAGATTCATATCAATAATATATGCAACGTAGATCAATGCCAGAATGTATTTGTATGAACCCCAATTACTTATCATATTAAATCAAGGAAATGTATAATTTGATATAACTATTAATATTGAAACAACTGTCGCTATTCTCTTTTATAAACGCACGAAAATAATCAACAAAAATGACACGTTGGAAAAACAAACATATTTAGAAAAAATCACACATATTTCTTCATAATAAATCACCATTTTAAAAGAAAGTTAAATAACATATTTTAATTAAATAATTTCATATGACAAAAAAGGGATTTGCTTTTCTTACAACATAACAACCGAGTTTTTAAAATTGTAGAGTACTTTCTACAATATATATAATTATTACATTCAGATTTCATTTAAATTAAGCTAACTTTTTATAATAAAATTACATTTATTGGAAAAACTTGTTGAAAACGCGATGAACATAGTATTTTAAGATGTCAGGCTGGCTGAACAATTGTATAACTTCAATCAAATATTTAGGTTAGAAAAATAAGTCTAATTATATTAAATCTATTTCATTTAGACTTAAAAGAAAGTGACTGAATTCCAAAAAATTATCAGATGGCATTTCGTGAAACATTACAACAATGAGAAAATAATTACCATTCATCGCAGTTTAATACAGTTAACAGGAATCCTTTTTTAATAAGTCGTTGACTTAATATATACACTTTCTGCGTTTACAAATATGAGGGAGTACATATATAATTCTGAGGAAGCTGTAAAATACAGCTGTAAGATTAATTAAGAAGGAAGAATATTTATTCCAACCAAAGTTAGTTGAGCAACCAACAAACGAAACCAGCCCATAATTTTCCAATTACAGATCTATATGGGTCCATTGATTGAAACGGCAATTTTCTTGATAGTTTATTTAAAACAGGAAAAGGAAAGAATTACCCTATTCATTTCCTTGTGTAAAGTTCCCTGGATAATTGATAGATAAAAGCAATAAATAAAAAGAGGACTATATAAGGCAGGCCATTATTTTTAATTTAAAAATTGAGGAAACTACGCACCACATAATATATCATTAATATGAAATAAAATGTCACAGTTTTCTATTTTAATAATTTGATAAACTGCCGGCTTTTTATGTGGTGCATATATAAGGCATATATATATATACATATATAACCCATTTCAATTATCATCATTAAAATTCTAATATTAAAATTTGTGTTTATCGTTTAGGGATTAACTTTTTTAATCAAATATAAATGAATTGTTATTAATGTTAACTATTTCACGACACAATTTAGCACGATATTTAAATATAAATTAAGTTTTTTTATATATATTTAAATAAGTATTTATTTAATAAGTAATATTTGAATAAATATTTAAATTTAAATATATTTTTATATAAGTTAATATATATAAAGTCAAATTAACTAATAGTTTAATGTTAGGTATAAAATGACAATTCTTGGTTAATGCCTTTAATTTTATCGAAGACCTTTCTCAGTCAACTTTATACTTTTGGAGATTGCCAGTTGAGTTGGAGTACGAAGTTCAAGCAAGGTGAACAAAAAATGACATTCAATACTGATAATTTAATGTCAATACTTTAATAATAGTTATGAGTCGTCGGGGAAAACCATTCTAATTGACTTTATTATATTTAATAATATATAAAAGAATAATATATATTTTGTAAATATAAAAGTCAAACGCTCACTGTGATCATAGTTTAATATAGAATAAAAGCGAACAACTACTATAATATATAGAGCAGAGAAATGTAAACTAAGTTATATACACAAAGCAATGTGAGTTGATAAAAAGACAAGTAATGGTCACTGTGAGGAATGCAAAAGAAAAACCACAATAAAATTTTAAGTTTATTACAATTAATATAAAATATCCTATTTATGTATATTTTAGATATATTATGGATATTTTGTATTAATTGTAATAAACTTTAAATTTTATTGTGGTTTTTCTTTTGCAATGTGAGTGTACTTTAATTACAGAATGAATATAAGTCCATTTGAAGTGTGGAACAGATAAAGGACCATTCCGTAAATGAACTCTGAGTCAGTATGGCCTCTCTACGTTTGCCGTTATCACATTGCTGTAATAACTTTGTATACATATTATGTTACTATTGTTTCTATTATTTGTTAACTTTATCCCATAACAATGATCCTATATACAGCACCGTTGATCGAAGCGTTAGTCAGAATCCTAATAAATTAATATTTTCTAACACGGTAATTTGATGTTTAGAAATAATTAATATTTCGAATATATATATATATATATTTAAAGTGAAGCAAAAATGTATTTAAAAAAGTAAATAAGTTCAACTTTTTAAAAATTAGTAAACTATTTTTAAAGATCGAAGATTGTTCTAATATAGGTTTTTCAAAATATATTTTTATAATTACTATATTAGGTGCAATGCTCATACTTCACAATTATAGTTATTCATGAAAACCGGTAATAAAGAAACTATTTTTTAAACATAATGAGACAACAACAAAAAAATGTCAGTCACTAAAATACATCGCATAATTTAACTAATTAACTTCAAAAAACATATTAGGTATAACTAGTGATGACGCTGTCATCTAATACATTTAAAATACAAAAATTTATAATTTATTTCATATTCATTTTAAGTTAGTTTAACTGTATTGTAGCTTTAAAAATTTATTTATTTATTACTTTCCGACAATTCTCTGTGTATGAATAAAATAAATGTTATAGTATTATTTATTTAAAATATACATATGACAATTTTACACATAAAACAAACAATCTATATTTAAATGAACAGTTATAACTTAGATTATCGCAAAATGATGGTGTTGAATAATAATATTAAACAACATTAGTTGTGTACATTACAATGTTATAAGTATTACTATACATTTAACTTTAGTACATACTTTTACTTAACTTTTAAGGAATGGCGCGTATCAATTTTTAGTGCAATAACAAGTCAAATACATAACCCTTCTATATACTAAATGAATTTTAAGTTTTATAGAATAATATAACGATTCCATCAGATATATAACTATTTAATTAATAGCTCTTTTTAAGAAGTGTATAACAATGTAACATTGCAATTTACAAATAATTTATTTACTTTAATTTCTCTTGATTTTATTAATTGTAAGCAGCCGTTAAATTAAAAAGTCAACTGTATAGTGCACGTAAGTTCAACAATAAACTTATAAAAATATCTACGATTTTATGTGTAAGAAAAATAATTAATTGCAACAATAACTTTGTTTCGAAGTCAAGTGCGTGTTATGTAAACAGAAAATGATTACCATATAGTTATCTAGACTGAAAACTGCCATTTTTCTCATCATAATTTACTCGACAATAAAGATATTTCTTAACGTTTGTGAATTTTACATACTAACATCGTAATAATATATATTATTTAATAATTACACACTGGTTCGACAAGGACTACGGGAACATCTAACCAAATGTGTCCACTTCATAATGGCGTTAGGTAAGTACTTTTAATGAAAGGTTACGGCAAAGGTACTTTATAACAAAAGCTTTCACAACTTGATCAACCAACTCTAATTTTAATATTTAACTGTTCAAGATAACTCTATAATTTATATGGTGAATAAACATGCAAAATGGATACAATACATGCTTTCCTCCACTCTCACAGTCTCGCGAGTATTAAATGGATACATTTAGTTCCCCGCATTTTGTTATAATATTTCCATGCTATGTAAATTGCTTCACTATCCATAACTTCTCCAAAAAGTTACTGTCAAATTGAAATTTATCACTCACCCTTTAGTCCAGGAGCATTAGGATAAAAAAGGGAAATAAATATTATAAAGCTGATTTTTTCAAAATAGTTTAGGAATATCATCTTAAATAACATATTAAAAGCCCAAAAAAATCCACCTGGAGCTTAACTCAAAAATCAATAACGAAGGATTTGAAATTTGGTCAAAAATGAACTTTCTCAAAATATATACATGTAGCATATCTAATTAAAGGTAATGATGA
>JAUZND010050710.1:0-19534 GCA_034780555.1 Coelogynopora nodosa | reverse complement strand
CTTGGTGCAGGTTTCGTGTCGCATGCGAGGAGTGGTAGCAATTGCTTGGTGCAGGTTTCGTGTCGCATGCGAGGAGTGGTAGCAATTGCTTGGTGCAGGTTTCGTGTCGCATGCGAGGAGTTGTAGCAATTATGTTGATTCCAAATAAGCAATTTATTTTTTGGTCAATCAAATCGGTAAGAAGATTTAATTCTGCATAAAAATTGCTTTTGTGCGGCATTATTACATATAGCAAATGAGCTATAATTTGTATTGTAGTGATTGATTTTAAAATATAGGTTGGCCCCTTATTGGATTCAGAAAACCGAAATCGTTTTGTATCCGTATTATATATTAACATAACTATTTTCATTCAATATTTCACTTATAGTAACAATTTTGTTTAAAATTTATTATTTCCTAGTTAGTTTTGTTCAAGTACAATGTATATACAGTTAAAATAAAATAATTATATTTAGCAATACATACATAGGAAACAGAATGCAGATGATATCATACACATAAAAACCTTTTAAAAAATTATATAGGTACTTATAGATTATATAGAATATATACCTAAATATTAACTATTTTAAGGAGGAAAATGTTGAGACAATATTCGCGGATAAAATGTCTAAAGGAAGATTAAAGGATATATTGAATACCCTGGAAGCAAACGTTAGAGAAACAAATGTGTGGAAGTCAAATTCCTTAAATTCACGAACAGAGATCACGTTCCTTCATCAGGCATAATTATGAGTGGTTCTGTTGGAGCAGAGTGTGGATACCAGAGATCCACCAATAAGAAGGTGAGTGTAGCCAGTGTTGCCATGACGACGAGAATGCAGAGTTGCCATTGGAGGTGAAGATGGAAGCTGTATAAGAAGGAAGCAGCCGCTCCGATCGACTGAAATGGGAGCCAGAAAAACGGTTTTCAGGCGACTTTATAATATGTGCTAAAAGAAGACATTAAATATATTCACATCATTTTTCGGTCAATCTTAATAAAGTCAATAATAGACTTCTATCAACTATTGAATAATTAATAAAATCATCGCAAAAAAATAAAAGATAAGAAAAATAAAATAAAAACTAACTACCTACATGAAGTCTAAGGAGATTTCCCTAATTTCATAGTCACATTATTTTAACTAAATGCTAGAAGCCACAGAATTGGCCTAACCTAGCGATAGATTAAACTGAACGAGTGCAATTGAAAGAAATGTTCAAAAAATCTGTTTTTTAATTAAACGGGTTCAGATAAAGAATAGAATATATCGCACAATATCTCCTTATGTTGTTAGAATATTAAGCAAACTTTAAGGATATAATTCACGTATATTAAAAACTTATACTAATAAATATAAATCCCACATATACATAAATATCAAACCTATCATTTGGTAAGTAGTATATGCGTGATGCATCAACCAATTTACAACATTTAAAAGCGTTTGATCTGGACATTTAAAATAATAAATATGATTTCAATCACTCTTAATATAGAGTTTAAACAGTCCATTATTTTCGAAATTAATTACTTATATTGTTAATATTATTGCAAAAATACACTTATTTATCAAATTTATAAATAAACAACTGTTAGCATAGTAGTAGTATAATTAGAATCGATTCAAGCACACTTAAAATAGATCATGACTCATGACCCCCTCCCTACCTTTTTTTAACGATTCGGATCATTATGGATCATAAATACGTCAAATTCTTTCATTAGGTATATCTTTTTAGGTTAGTAACCTATGACAACCAAAGTTAAAATCAACATTTTTATACTACTTACAAATATTTTCAAGTAGTACATAACCTTCAAAATTTTATTTTGTGTCTAATTACATTATAATCTTATTATTTTATTATAAACATTGTTTTTAAACCGTTTTAAAAAATGACGTCATTTTTATTGTTAAACTATGGCTTTTGATGTATACAACTTATGACAACCAAACCTGGTATGATGACCAAATCTTTCACACTATTTTTTTTGTAATTAGTATAATTTGTTTAAATATTGTTGATGGCCGCTAAAAGCGCATTTTGAATTTGTGAAATTTAACATATGTTGGTCTGTGATAATTAAATATATTTAGGATATTATTCAAATTAGGTAATGAATATATTGATTTAGAATTTCAAAAGTTTAATTCACATATATGAATGTTTCAATAACTAATTTTATTGAAATGAGTTAGTAGAAAAAGAATTATATCAAAAAGTTTAGACGTCGTTATTAAACCACTTTTATAATATATGTTTTCTGATAATTAGTTAGTACATTATCATTTATATTGGGATTCGTGTGTTAATAGTATTAATTAAATTGGGACCTGAATAAATTGGCGAATGCCTAGTACCAATATTACTGTAATCGGAATCTAACAATATATATATATATTATGTAGTAAAATAAAATGTAATAGATAAACAAGCAGAATAGTTATGGGCTAGCGTTAATTTTTTTAATTATTTTGAAATTTAACGAAGTTATAGACATTGTAGGGATTTTCAGCTGATTAAATCAATTGTTATTTTATATATATAGTAGAATAAAATTATATAGATAGATTAGCAGTATACCTATTAGTAAGTGCTTATTTTAAAAAAACTTTTGAAATCGGACAGAATTGTAGACATTTTACCATCGTGATGTATTATGTCTATGTACTGCACGATGATTTCAATGAGAATTCTCACGTTCACTCAGCTTGATTTTGCTACTTACATATACACCTTAAGTATAAATAAAGAAGCTTTTACATCTAAATTTCATACTGCTTCAACCTTTCGACACGAATCGTCGTAATTGCAATCTCTCAGGACTTATTTTATAAATTAACCCTTGAGATGCCTAACATTGTGATCGATGCTGCTGACGTGACAAACAGTTTGAAACATGACACACAACCATATATCCTCAGTGATGAGCATGGATACGCATTGAGGAAATAGTTGCTTATTGATGTGGATGAAATGAATTCTCTACTTCAACTAATATACTGTTTTTTCACAAAGTCAACCATCGAAATTATTAGAAAACACATATACAATGATTACATTGCATGATAATTTGATAACAATTCACTTATATGACTATCTGGTATTAATAAAGACAATATAGAACAAAACAGACAATGTAAAACATTATCTAAAATATTTTTTAAAATTATTTATGAAATTAATAAAATATTTATGAAAATAATAAATTATTTGGGAAAAACGACAAATTAAGAAATATAACATTTTAAATATAAATCAAATTGTACGTTTTGTATAACCAAATAGTATCATAAAAGTACATTCTAAACATAAATAATAAGAAAAATGTGCTTAACATGTAAGAAAATATAACATATATTGTAAATGAACCATGTGTAGTAAACAATCGAAATTATTAGATAACACACATAATGATTACATTTCATAAAATTGGGTAAAAAAGTCACTTATATGACCTATCTGAATCAATTGAGACAATTTAGAACGAAGTAGACTCCGTATGAGAACATCTAGAATAGATAACTCATAATCAGATAAGATAATCCAAAAAATATACACTAAATACAACCAATTAGATAGTTGATAAACATAACTTATGTCTGTTAAAGTTTCAATAATGAAGAATAATTGTCCCATATGTAAAAAGGTTATTGTTCAAATTCCTGCACACTTACTGCGTGTACACAATGTACTGTATAACGCACGAAAGCTTACTTCGATCAAAGATTTATTGTTACTGTCGACTCTTCTATCATTTAACGCAAGAGAGTTTTATTACTACAAAATATTCTTCATGAAATCGATTACCTACAGAACTGTAAAGCCAATACCAACTAATTCTTTACAGACACTGACGAAACGAAATTCCCAAAGTTGTCCTACTGCATGGATATCAATCAACACAAGATGTCGAACAAGAAATCAAACTCAAATCAATCAGTGACAGACGAGGAATCAATACGGTCCGACGACGAGGAGGAAACCTCAATAAAATCAATGGAGGATATGGTGGACGACGAGGAGGAAGAGAAAGAGTTGACGCTTCTGACTACTATTCTGGAGGACATACAGAAAAACATACAGAAGCAATAGACCCCAAAAGAGTTAAAACACAAAGTACAAAACAACATGATGAATTATATTGGACAATTGAATTATACAAAAAAGTAAGAGACAATAGAACGAATCGAAGAAGATGTCGAACAATTCAAAGAGATACTCCCTTTGTTACTTATAATTGAGCTCCACGGGATTAAACTGTTTTGTGATTTTTTGACAGTAGAGTGCGT
Source organism: Coelogynopora nodosa (assembly GCA_034780555.1). NCBI lineage: Eukaryota > Metazoa > Platyhelminthes > Proseriata > Coelogynoporidae > Coelogynopora > Coelogynopora nodosa. The sequence goes on along the minus strand of JAUZND010050710.1, from coordinate 15,251 downwards.
GACGTGTTGGGCTCAATTAATATCTCACATGTCGGTGATTATGATGATGTTGATGATATTGATACATCTGTTAATAAAATGCATCAATTATATTAAAGTACATTTTAATTTCAAACTTTATACAATTAAATACTACTGTGTAACTTAATAAAAAAATGGATTCATAAAAATAAATTTTATTGATATGAAACAAAAATATTTGGGTCCAATTAGTCGAAATTCTCATCCAAATCAATCTGTAAGTAGCAAAATCAAGCTGAGTGAACGTCAGAATTCTTATTCAAATCATCGTGCAATATATATGGCCATAATACATCACAATGATAAAATGTCTAAAACTCTGTCAAATTTAAACTGATTTAAAAAAATAAGCACTGACTCATAGCTATTCTGCTAGTCCATCTATTTTATTTAATTATACTATATAAAAAAATCATTGAGCTGGAAATCACTAAAATGTCGATATCTTCGTTAAATTTCAACCTATTTAAAACAATTGACACTAGCTCATTACTATTCTGAATATTTATCTATTACATTTTATCTTACTAAATTAAAAATATATATTTTAAAAAAATATATAGATATATATATATAATTATATTACTTACAAAAAAAACTAGTGTAAACGGTTTGGCTTGTCATAAGTTGTAAACATCAAAAGTTATAGCCTTAAAACAAAAATGACGTTAATAGTCCATAATTTAAAAAACAGTCTAAAAACAATATTTATAATTAAATAATAAGATTATAATGTAATTAGACATTGATTAAATTTTTTAAGGGTTAATACTACTTACAAATGTTTGTAAGTAGTTTAGCAAAAATTTTCTTATATTTGTGAGTCATCATACCAACTTTAGTTGTCATAGGTTACTACCCTAAAACGATATACCCAGTGATAGATTTTGGAGCACTTATGATCCATAATGATCCGGATTGTAAAATAAATAAATAATAATAATTGGTGGGGGGTCAAAGGTTAAAAGGTCAAGTGGTGCGGCCAAATCGACTTTTCCTATACTACTAGTATAGGAAAAGATAATATAGAAACATATAATCACTATGAGGAAGGGCGTATTTCGTGCGTTTGCGCAACTGTGGTGAAAGGCTTGTATTACAAGTTAGACAAGTTGACAGGCGAGGTTGTGGCCTAGTGGTAGGTGGGTTCGCTCACAGATCGCTGGGTTGCATGTTCGATTCCTACTCTGTACTGATGAAGGGCCAATACCCCGAAACCGATCTGCAGATGGATTTACCTGTCGATTAGCGTGGCTATCAAAATTTATCAATACGTTAAGAAATTATTTTCAAGTAACCAAGTCCAAGTTTGTTCAAAATTAAAGTGAACACGAATCTAAAATTAAAAATCTTTAATAGGTATATATAGCAGGTCTTACTTGCAGTGAAAATGTTTCGTAAGTATATATAATGAATTTGTAAATTGTAATCAATCGAACCAGAACCCCTAAATGTGTAAAATAAAGTGTTCCCAAGTCAAAAATAGAATAATTAACTTTTTTGGCAAGATTTAACAAAAAAACAAAAATATAAGCGCTCTTTTAAAATATATTTTCCACTCATCCACCCACTTAAAATTCCTTGATCGATGCCCCCTGCATATATGATGTAAAATTTATTTATTTCAAAGTATTTATAAATGTTGTTATTTGCGACCAAAACATGGTTTATTTAGGGTGGATAAATATAATTGAAACATTTACAATTATAAATTAATAGACATTATTATATACATATGATAGAAAATGGTGTTATTTATAAATAACTAATAAATAAATATAACATATAACGCATCACATTTGAACTATATACAATAATATTGAAACAATTATTTGTTCCGTGCTATTTTAAAATAGATCTGTTTATAAACGGAACGTCTGCTCTTTCGTCTACATAATGTGACAATGCTATTGGAAAGAACAGTTTTACTTTTTATTAACATTGTTACATTATGGGACCCCTCCCATTTCTAGGCGTTATACATAACAAATACTGATAGTAAATGAGTTCCGGAGTTATTGATCGAAATAGCTACATTAATATGCATGTTCAATGCTGATAACAAGACTTTTTCTAGAATAAGACAAAAAAAAGTATTTTATTTGAGTAAAAGAGTGATAAAAAGAGTGGCAGTATATATATTGGGAAAACAAATCTGGCAAAATACCGATATTAGAAAGAATTTGTACCAATATTTCTACCTTGTTTAAAGCAATCGGCCCTAAAACATGATCATATATATGGTAAGTCATACTAGTGGGAATGCATGTGACTTAAAACCCTTAAATTTTCCCGTAATAAAATGGAAATAAAGTTTGAATTACTGATTCGTTGTAATTAGTAAAAGTGATGTAACATGTTGTCCATTAGTGTGTCCATAATATGTCCATTGGTGTCCATTAGTGTGTCCATAATATGTCCATAAGTGTATCTATAATATTTCTATTAGTGTGTCCATAATATGTCCATTAGTGTCCTTTAAGTGTCCATTAGTGTCCTTTAAGTGTCCATTAGTGTCCTTTAAGTGTCCATTAGTGTCCTTTAAGTGTCCATTAGTGTGTCCGTCCGTATTATGTCCATTTGTGTCCATTAGTGTGTCCATTAGTGTGTCCATTAGTGTGTCCATTAGTGTACATCCATAATATGTCCACTATTGTCCATAATATGTCCAATAGTGTCCATTTGTGTGTCCGTAATATGTCCAATAGTGTCCATTTGTGTGTCCGTAATATGTCCATTTGTGTCCATTAGTGTGTCCATAATGTGTCCATAATATGTCCAATAGTGTCTATTAGTGTGTCCGTAATATGTCCATTAGTGTCTATTAGTGTGTCCGTAATATGTCCATTAGTGTCCATTAGTGTGTCCATAATATGTCCATTAGAGTGTCCATAATATGTCCATTAGAGTGTCCATAATATGTCCATTAGTGTGTCCATTAGTGTGTCCATTAGTGTGTCCATAATATGTACATTAGTGTGTCCATAATATGTCCATTAGTGTGTCCATAATATGTCCATTAGTGTGTCCATAATATGTCCATTGGTGTCCATTAGTGTGTCCGTAATATGTCCATTGGTGTCCATTAGTGTGTCCATAATATGTCCATTAGTATCGAATTACATTAGTCTGAACATCTAAAATAAATATTATTGATTATCTAAGCAATTGATTAATTAAAAATGTGTTGCTTGTGTCAATACCAATTTAGCATTTAATTTTTACACAATATCGGCATGTAATCTCAACGTAGAATTATCTTTTCTCTGATAATGAAAACAATTTTTTTAATCACAATTTGCACCACATGTACCAGAATTTTCAAACAAAAATGATATTTAGTTATCTTTAGTGAATTAAAGCTTGACGTTTTTATTATCTTAAATCGCGGAAAAAAATTATTCTACTAATCGCTGAAAAACAAGAAAATTCTACATTTGGCAAATCAATGCATACAATGCTCCTATAGTAAGATATATAAAAAGTCGAGAACTTACCGAGTAACTTGAAACATGTAAATAGCCTTTACTGCTTTCCAGTGCTGCTTAAAAATATGCCTCCTCATCAATTTCAAAGCGTATCGTTGTGTAAATTTTTTATTGGTACATTATTATCAGCCTAAATCTTATCAATAAATATTCTATTATATGTTGAAATCATTACGAAATCATATGGAAGCAACTTTAACCCGGGGGTATATTTTTTTAACAGTTTCATTGGTTAAGATTCTGCACATAGTGCGACAATCACATTCGACACTATTAATATTGAAGAAAAAAATAGTTCAGTTTATTGCCTCTTTAATTGGCCAACAAAACACAGAATATCCTGACACATACTGTACAAAAGCATAATGTAAAGAGCATTTCTGTCCATACTATTTCATCTCTTAACGATATTGTATGCAGGTGTTCGCAGTGCTTTAAACGGTATTTTTTCTTCTTCTAAACATGGTTCTACTAAACGTGCCGCCCCACAACTGGCTCCTTGTCTCGGTGGCCTGCCTTACACTACTCGTGGCCGCCGGCAACGCCCACCCCTCGACCAGCAATGCCACCGGGCTGCTCGAGGCGTTGGATGCCTACTGGACGGAGAGGTACACGAGAAGAATCCACAATCGACTGCAGCATCATCTCAGTGACCGACATGTGAATGCCGGCCTCTCCTCCTCCAACAGCACACACTCTAATATCGACGAGGGTTTGTCCAGCATGCCGCACTACTTGAAAGAAATGATTCGGAGGAAGAGTAGGGGACCCGTGGACGCGATGGAGAAAGAAGCGGAAATTGAAGAGTTACTAATAACGGCCAAACCATGCAAGTTTCCTATTCGTTTTAGCTATTTTGGTGGGATTATTGAATTGCATGTACCAAACCTTTTAATATTTTTTGCTGTTTAGTATACAACGAATAGTCTATATTTCATTATTTTAATGAAATGTAAAATACTTAGCAATTTGTGGAATAATATATTGTTTATGAATGATTCGAAATTAATAATATTCTGATGTTCAAACAAAATAAATAATACGTCGTTTAATATTAAATTGATATGATTAAATCACAAAATTCCACAGTAAATTTTTTGGTATTTTAATTATTTTTAGTTTGTAGTTTTTGACCTTTTATTGTGCGTAATCCAACTAAACTCTAGAAGAAAAGCAAAATATATTTCTATACAATACGGCGGAACAAATATCCTGCATTCCGTGCACTAATTAAATGAAACCAAAAATAATACCGACGAACTAATGAAAATCAATTGCTCCCTTGTGGTTATACATATATCTATAAAATAGAAAAATATTTAATTCTCATATTCTTATTGAATATTTATAATCGATAACGTAGACTATAATCTTATTTTTGTTCCCTGCAGTCCTCCGTTGCCCGTTCAACGTTGCTGCGGGATGCTTCGTCTTAGATGTCGTGGATGATATCCCCCGGCAACAATTGGTCAGAGTCACACTCAACGCCGAATCCTCCAGTCGCAGACTCAGAGGCAAAATCCTCAGTCTCTGGGAGGCCTACATAATGGACAACGGTGCTGTCACACTCGCCGGCAACGAACCGATTCACCGAACCATAGTACAGTCGTGGGACGACAGTTCCAATGTTGCCCCAGTGGTGTTTGACATGACCTCGATATTCTCCTCGTGGCTGAGGGTTCGTCAGGGCTCGAAAACGCATCGGAAGGTGTCGAGAACGATTGTGGTTCGTTGCGATAACTGCGACTTCACGAATGTGTCGCCAATCGATAATGATAAAGTGAGTGACACATATCTCCTATTTCTTTTTATGATATTATATACTTACCGTATGTTTATTTTAAATTTACACTAAATATAGTTGATAATAAGAATATTTACCAACGAATATTTTAGTGTTATTATAGACCTATATTAATAGTAAAAAAACATGTGTCCATTTGAATTGATTTATTTGTGTAAATGACGATAATCATTTATTAGTAAAATTATTTAAATTTGTACATTTTATTACATAGTAAAATTTTGTAATTATTGTATAACTTGAAAAATAGTGTTTTATGACAACTTAATGAATTTATATTTACATCAATTTCGTTTGATCAATTGATTGAATTTATTATAAATTTGTATCAATAATTTTTAAAAATATTTTTTTAATAATTGCAAATTGTGCTTTTCGCATAAATTTCCTATAGTGTAATGTCAATTTGTATTCAAGCAAATTTGTCAATTCAAGCAATGCTTGTTGTAAATTATTGATGACCGAATGGTCAGAAGTTAGTGTTAAAGTTACACAATAAATTTAGAAAATGAAACATTGTAAAAAATGTATAAAATAATTATTATCTGCCTAATATATATTCTTTTATTATCAGTATTAAGGCATACTTAATTTTTTTAAAGTGTATGCAAAACTGCATAAATCAATATTTCTATATAAATAACGATGAAAATAATTTGAAAATTTCTTTTTCAAAAATTTGATAATTTTTATTTCAAATAACTCATTTGAATATCAGAATTTTGTGTAAAATATACGACAAGTGTTTTAATAAATATCTTAAACATTCGTACATATATAATTAGTATGGGAATGATGACATCTGGACCATTATACGTATGTGGTATATTCACAGAATTTTATTACTTGCGTATAAACGTTTAAAATGTAGTGATTTAATTTTTTAGATAATTAGTGTTATTAAATTAGTTAATGAAAATACATTATTTAAAAAAAATCCTCATGTATTTAAATTTTTATAGCATGTAAGTAAGTTGTAATTTAATGTCATTTTCGCTTTTATATTTAAATGCAGCGTTTGTTACCTCCAACATTTCATAAATATAGATAGCAATGTAATGTGTATTTACTATAGTTAAATGAATATCTACGATTCTATCATAATTTTCCCACTTTTCCTTAACAGAAAGTTTGATATTTATTAAATACAGTAGGTCGTGGTAAGTAATTAGATATTAATTAGACATTAATTGGACATTAAATATAATTTAACTCAATTTCTAAACATTTCTGATTAACTCGTTTTATATAAATAATAAGAGAACTTTTCTACTTTCATAGATACTATGAAGAAGTTGGTGAATAACAAAAAAATTAATAAAAACATATGAATAAAAAAAATAATTAAAAATTAAAATAATTATTTTAAAACACAATTATTTTAAGTCGTATTGTTATCAGTTGAATAAAATTGTTGATATATTTATAAGAATCTATCTCCAATGAAGTCGATATCCAATATACCTACGAATCTTTTTTTTCCATAAAAATACGAATCCTTTATTTTTAGGTAATCATTGAGATCCGCTACCGTCAAAAGTTGCGCCAAAGACGCTCCAGCGATGGTGAGGAATGTTCCGAGGCAGACATCCAGTGTTGTCGAAGAAAGTTAACCATCAACTTTAGAAAATTGAACTTCGAAACGGTGATCCATTCGCCTGAGAAAATCGAAGTTAATTATTGTCACGGCACGTGTGGTATGTCTGAAATTTGAGTTTTATTTTTGACGTTCAAAATGATCATTTAAAGTAAATATTCGATAAATGTACAATAAGAAAACAGGGCTTAGGTCGATTTCTTTTTTTGTAGTTAGCTATATATTCATGTTAAACAGAAAATTATCGGGCTACCGACCTCTTTCTGACCCCCTAGAGAATTTATAATGTAATTTTTAAATAAACGAAGCGAACAGTATACCCTCTCCTGTCCTTTATTAAAATGACTATGTGCAAATATAAGTAATATATTGATTGTCGTAAATACACCGATGTAGATGTCACGTGACTGGCCCTTGGAAAATCTATGATTTCCTCAGAAATTGTTTATTTAAGAATCAGAAATTTTCCAGTATGTTAAATTATTTTAAATAACCCAGTTCAAATATCGAAATTTAACAAATAATTGAAGACATTGTTGTTCACTATGACCTTCTACAAATTGATTAGTCTTACTATATACGTTGAGAAAGGGTGTCTGATTCATACAGCTCTGACGCCTTGTGGTTCTCGGGTATGATTTAGTTTCTCTCAATGCAAAAAACACCCTGTTCACTTAAAGAATTTGTTAAGGGTAAAACCAAAAGAAGTTACACCAATCATGTTTTCTGAACTCCGTCTCCGATTAATGTTTTCAGATATTCCATTCCATCAATAATAATTCTTGTTTATATGAGAAATATACACAACATTTTTGAAGTTGCGCTGATAGTAATGTTGGATGATGCAGGCCATACCACTCGATCAATAGCTTCAAATTATAATTGCATAAAGTTATCGATAAAAGAAATTGATCTGTGCTTGATTCTTTCAAAGTCTTACTGATACTGCAGCTACGTTTTAATCTGTGAAGTGGAAAGATTTTGCAATGTTTTTGCCTTGCTGAGATAAAACCCAAAAAGGATGCTTACTATTTCTATCTGACTTTTTATTCCAATAATTATCGTTCAAATAAATTGTCCCCGATTTCCCGCAGGGTGTTAGCTGATGTATAACTATCAATAATACAGGCGATTGGTTCGAACTGTCTAACTGATCGTGTACCAATTTTGTGTGATTCTTCATCATCTATGTCTTTATTTTTAATGCGATCAATGGGCAGCATTTCGCCGTGTTCAATACTGAATAAGTTTGTTTATTTAGAAGCCAGTGCACCGTCAATCTCTTCATTTTGTTAATTATTTCTTGCTGGTGCCTTGGACCGTCAATTTCAATGCGTAACTATAGCAATGAGCAAGTATAAAGAGGTCGGTTCTCTTTCTTCCGGAGTAGTGCTGCAACTTTCCAATCTTGTTGCTCGTCACATTGGAGGCGCTGTCAACAGCACCTAAAAAGCATTTTGAAAAGGTCATCGTCGATATGAGCTATTAAAGAGTGAGAATTTATTGGTTGAGGGGTGTGTAATATACAAATCGGCCGTTAAAATCCAAGTGACTACCGAAATATTATTTTATAGAGGAGTGTGCCCCTTAACCAACCCTGTATAAGCGTGAATTATTTCCGTATACATAAATCACTATTTTAGCATCTAGGATAACTTAAAGTTGGCCGCCCTTTACAGTTTGGCTAGAGGGTGCCTCTGACTTGGCAATATGTTAGGTATGTGTTATAAATATTATCATAATTTTTAGGTGGTAGGTTATAAAATTATAATGATTATTATACTGGTTGGCAATTTCCAGTTGAATAATTAATACCCATCGCTATTGCTATTTTGGTGACAAAAATTGTTTTTTATATACCAAACTTTCAAGATTGTTTCTTGAATTATAACTTATTTATCAAGGTTGGTAATGTAAAAAGTAGCTAAGAAAAATAATCAAATGAAATTTCACAAAATAAATTTAACAATAAATGCATTTAATTGATCTATCTTAAATAATTTAAATGCATGCGTACGTATATCGATCAATTTTAGAGACTTATTAAATTCCGTTAGTCTGTTTATTTTAACTACTACGGACTTTTAATATATTTTTTAATTCCCCTTGTTTGTTTATCGTAGTTAAGTTTTTTTATTGCTAACATTAAAAATGATGTTAGATTTCCTCGGGATTTTTCTTCCGGATATAAATAACAACATATTTTTAATAATTTAAAATTGTATTTCGATATTAATTTCCCCTGATTTTATAATGATGTAAACTGCATATTAAAAAAACGATCCTTTCCGTGCAAAGTTTAACATTAAGCCAGTATCCAATCCTGGATCTAAACAGGACAAATTCACATCCACCATCATGTAAATCATTACCCTACAATATGAGATGATTACCCTCCTGAAAACAAACATATTTTATTTGCACAACATTTTCATTTTTCCAGACAACCTGGAAGGTACCGATGGTCATGCAGATTTAATGCAAATATTGTCCAGAGAATCAAGCCAACGCTCTAAACTTACAGCATTGGAGAGGAAACACATTATGCCATGCTGCTCTGCGAAACGGTTGAGCTCGGCTACTGTGTTGTATGAGGATGACGATGGAGCTTTGCGTATGCAGACTTTGCAAAATATTATCGTCCAAAGCTGCGGTTGTCAATGAAATCGGTTCATTGATTTTTTCAAAAACGGTTTTTGCTGATTGGTTGTTTAACTTACGACATAATGTTATTGATCGTTGTTAAGGTTATTCCGTTAAACATGGGTTATACTCATAGATATCGATTTTTTGTATATCTTACTTATACCTAGATATCCAATCTGTGCCTTGCAGCGGTTGTGAGAAATATGAGTCATGCACGGGGTTGCGAGGCAAGATATCATATTTGGCACTTGCGCACAGCCTAAAAAATTGCGCACAACCCATTTGTAACAGTGAAACGTTTATTAAATCAACTTTTATTTTGCACCATTTTAATATTTGTGTTCAGACCTGTTGTATTTGCACCATTTTATAACTTATTTTATAAAGAGAAAATTAATTACATTGTGTTTCAACATAATTAGCCTATTTAGGATGCAAATAACTGCTACAATATATCTGTAGCCTTGGCTTGCCTCGAGAATCTGGTGTATGACTCAACTTTTCACTACCATCTTATAGACTATAACAGGATTATGTTCTATTGGACATCTAGGAGTGAGAGAAAAAAATCCATATCCATGGTTATACTCATAGATATCGATTTTCCGTGGTTTATATCTATGGCTATACTGATGTAACAGTATGACGTTATGTTTTCGGAATACTTCACATTTTATGTTCTTACTATTTTGACATAATATGTAACAATTAATATTTAAAAACGATATAACATTTTTATCATTTTTATCATGTGTAAATATTTTTTTTAATTGGAAAACCATATTACGTAAAATTTATCATTTTTACTTTTATGAACAAATGTAGCTAAAACGATTAATACGACAGGATGTATTAAAATGCAGTTATTAGTTATAATAGCTATTGTATAATATTGCTTCGATTCGAATGATCAAATTAAAATGGGTCTAATGATCATTTTAATGGTCATAATAATCAATATTTTATTAAAACAGAGATTCTAAATTCAAACTACTTGTATTGCTATAATAACTATTCAAACTTCATGCTATAATTATTGCCATGCATATTAGGCGCCTGTGAATATTATCAAATACTTTTTTAGTGTGCTTGCCCGATTACTATTCTGTTAGTGATACCATAGCTTATTATAGTATAATGGACATTCATACTATTTATCCATCTCTATTTACCCAGCTTTTCATTATTGGTACTTTACTGTCAAACAAACGCTTTATTATTATTAAACTATACTTTGTTAAGTTATATATTCCATCTTAGCTTCTCATTTTTACAGCAAAAGTTTTATAATGCAAGTATCAACTGCAAACGACATAATGCAGTACATCTATTTGTATCTTGTTATATGAAATATATATGTATGTAATGAGATTCCTACAATTGACTGTATTAGGCTAATATTTTATTCAATCTATTTAATTATTTTAACCTCCCTAGTACGTATATAACGATAAATATTAAGCAATACTTTTGAAATGATTATAACCTACGGACTTCATCTAGTAAATATATAAATATAACAATTGATTAAATTTGAGTTTATATTCGGATTATGTATTTCATTTTGGGGACGAAATATCAACTACATAAGGATGTGAAATTTAATACGCATATGCGAAATAATTTCACGGCAGATTAGTAATATAGGAAAATAGAATGCACTCGCGCTATAAATGACAAGGCTTGATTACTGATAATAATAACAGAAATCCCACGTTTTTGAAACTAAGAATATAAGAATATAACTAACTTTCATGTGTGCTAAAGAAAGGGCACTAAATTCGATACAAAAAGCATGCATAATTATATAACAGTTACAATATAAAGAACACTTTCAATGATTAATATGGACAAGATAATGATCATAATAAAAACATTATTGTGATCAAGCACATATGTTTTACTCCTTAACATGCTTATCAAAGTGTACAATACTTAAACAAATTTCGGAGTTGGTGACCTTTGTCCAAGACGTATACGAAGCTCAACAAAATGATGAACCTCCCCTGTTTGAGTATAGGCCATCATTTGAAGTCGGTTCGACTGGGATGGGTCTCGCCAAAGTCCTGTTGTTCTTAATCAAATAGCAGAACTTGGAGCACTGTAGAAGGAGGTCCTCCAGTAGAGCCTCGAGGTCAGTTTTAACAAAGAATGCAGCATCCTGAGAAACGCTGGATGTAGAATTGATCGCAGTCATCAATGATGCCTCCTGATATATCTTAAGAACAGCATAAAGACTTTCAGTTAAAAACTAATGAACATGTCTTTTTTAAACGAATTTCACAGCTTAATTTAGATTGTTACGCTATACAATTAAGCTTGCTAAGAGAAAAATGAAAATTAAATATTTATAGGTATAAATATAATATATTTTATACGTAATGGTTCTAATTACAAATAGTAACATATAATATTTATTTAAAGTATAGAGTCAATTAAATAAACAAATTCACAGCAACTTTTAGTTTTTTTATATTTCTACTTACCAGAATAATAAATTAATTTTTCTTTTAATGTTAAACAAATTAATTTAACAATTTAATTCAATTGATAATTTAATAAATTATATTAATTAATTTATAATAATAATAATGCAGTAATAATTAATTAATAATAAAAAAATAAAAAAATTAAAATTAGAAATACGAATAATATCCTAGTAAATCGTTGGTAAACACTTTATTGTAGCATATCAACTCAACAAATCCATTCTACAATTTCATACTAATCTTACAAATAATAGAAAGATCGTATTATATCGAAAAATCCGCATAACATTCACAGGTCACGTAAGCCACTTACTACAAACAAATAATTATAGATTTTAATCCATTCGGAACAACCCTACCATCCTAAAATTGATAGGACTTGCCAAGTTCTTTTAAATGCATTTATGCTTCCATATATTTTGGTGGAATGCACTGGAGAACTCGTTAACGTAATTAAATTCTATATTAGAGTTAAAAAGCACACAATAATCTATATTTAAATTTGTCTGTTTCAAACCTATCAAATCTTCATTGATCACTAACATTTTTATTTTCTTTCTATTTTTAAATTATATTTTGTCGCTTAATTATAACTATTATATATTATGACGTCAATCATTCATGATAAAAATCGGAGCACTTCAAATTGTCAAGACTAATGATTATACTCTTTATTTATTATACCTCTATTATTATTGTTCCATAAATTGATTACATCACCGATTAAAACAAACTGCTAATACATGATCTATATTTCGTTTTTGAAAAATATGAAGAAAATGCTTTTTAATATAAAATCGTTTCTAAAAATAATTACACAATTATTATTATTACACACCATAATTTCTATATTTTTTAATTTATAATAATTATTGCTTTGGTTAATTATTAATATTATATTGTTTCGAAAATGATAGAGATTTGAGAGATAGGAATTCATGCTTTCAATTCAATTAATTAAAAACATAAATTAAACATAAAAACAACTACTCAATTGATTTACAGTGCGTATAGTGTCTGCCTTTTATATTATAAACATTAAAACCGCAAATACCATTTATTAAAAATATCACATAATTTACGTATATATGAATATAAAAATGCTTTTTGTATAACGCACATTTAAAGGATATATTTTGTAATTACATTTTTTAAAGCAACACATTTGGTTACCTTTTAGTTCTTCATAATGTGTGTCTTTTCAATTGCGTTGCATATATAGAGGCGCAAATTATTTATTTGCTGGTTATTCAACTTTGTCCTGTATATAGCTCACTACATTTTCAATATCAACAAGTTGGCAAAACTGTATACATATTCTGTCTTTGGAAGATACGCACTTATTTATTCTTTTTTCAGTGGAAAAAAATTAGCTTTATTTTATTATGAGAGTTATCTGTACACTACGCAGAAGTTGTATCATTTGATTGTCCAATAGCTGGGTTAAACAAAGACATATATCGTCTTTTTAATGTAAGATTGACAAATAAAAATATATGTGGTGGTTATGTTGTAGTTATATTATCAGATAAACATTCCAGGAAACTGGTTTATATTATTTGTGACACTCACGTCTTGCTTGTTCAAGATATATACATAGAGAATGATATATTAATCAAGATAGACCAACATACGATAGATATCATTTAAAAATAGTAGATCGCCCATAGGCGACAGTGTATAAATTATGTTCGTTTTCAAAGTATTCAAAATTTGAATCATTTTGTTTCTAAAACATGAAGTTTTATACATCCGATCGATTGAAATAACATTTCAAACATATTTTGTTATAAATTAAATTTATCATAAACATATTATCAATACATTTTAGTAAATTGGTATAGATGCACTTCCCTCGTTTACACGTCCCAATTTTTTTTAAGAATAAACATTTTTGCTGAATGTTACATTATTATCTTGTCTATTTAGAAATCAAATGTGGATATTATTATCAAACAATCCTTATATATAACTTTATTTAAAAAATAAATTAAACCAATTTTGCTGAATTTATGTTAATCAGTTACATTTTTTATCATGTCATTCATTTAATTATTAGTTGCTCAAGAATGTTATTTCATACACAATCAAATTATAATAATCTTCTATACGTATTTTTTCGTATTTCTTTATTGGATATATATGCATAAAATACAGTTTAAAAAAGTAGCCATATTTCTAATATGACAAATATATGAAACTATGACATTAGTTACTTTGAATGTGACCCACTCCTATATAGGCCTAATGGAACCACAAAGCTCTCAGAATCGAACGATGCGTTGACCCTTGACACTTTGTATTTTGGAACAAGGGGTCTAAGCGGTTTTTTTAAAGCTCATCGGTCCGGTTACACGTCAAAACGTCACCAAATTCATAACTAAAAAAAATAATTTTAATACAAACGTTTGTTTATTCGTATCAATATAATTATTAAATGGACAAATAATTAGTCCTTCTAGACGGAGGAATATCAGAATAATTTTTATTTAATTATTATCTATTTTATCATGGTGACGTTATGTCGTGGTGACGTTTTGTCGTCGTGACGTTTTGTCGTGGTGACGTTTAGACGTGACACTATTGGTCCGCTGTTAGGATCCGTCGACAATTTGGGTTAAAAGGTGTATCATTTTTATTTTCCAAATTTTTCAAACAAATTAATACATTAAGTTATTGGGGCATAGAAAAGTAAAAAAAACTTGGCACCACCTCAGAAAAACTCAGGATCTTCAAATAGTTACACTCTATAACAAAATGGTACCACAATATTATTGCATGACGATTGTGTAATAAAGGGAACGCTACTTTTTTTAAAAGAGGCAATACTTTATTGACAATTATTTCACAAGTGTTTATATTTAAATTAATTTTTAATGAACTCATGTTGCTAATTACAAATTGTATAATGTTATGAGGGAAATTAAAATATTGATAATAATCCCGAGAATTCAAACTATTAGTAACATTATTTTTATATTATTTATTAATATTTTCTTTATTATTCTAAATATTACTTATGTCTTTATCTAATGCGTTATGAGTTATGCTTAATTAATAATATACAAATCAATATTGCAAATTTGAAATATATTTGTCTGCAAATTTATTGAAATGGAAACACACATAATATAAGTAGTATAGGAAGAGTGGATTCGACCGCAGTTATAAATAGATTTGTGAGTCATGGCTAAAAATAGACCATA
>JAUZND010050699.1:0-19535 GCA_034780555.1 Coelogynopora nodosa | reverse complement strand
TGACATCCTGCTATGGCAGTAACCTTCTGCCAAATTATACACAACATATTTCAAATTTCCGAGATTGCTACCTTGATCTAAACATCAAAGTCACACCCAAGGTATATGCCGTCTTCCATCATGTCTAAGAATTTTGTGATCTGGGGAACTGTGAATTAGGTAGATATAGTGAGCAGGCCTCGGAGTCTGTACATTATGACTTTAACAAGCATTGGGAGAAGTAGAAAGTTGTAGAAAGTCACCCAGATTTTGGTAAAAGATTACTAGAATCGGCAAGTGCTTATAATAGTCGTCACCTTTGAAACCATTTTTTACAGTTGCAATTACTATTAACTATAACTAAAGACTTTTTGATATAAAAGAATGATAACATGTTTACATGTTGCAAGGACAATTTACATGTTTCTACACTGTTTTTATGTATGTTTAAAAAACGTTAAATGTTATATTAGCCTATATGTATATTCATATTATAGAATTATGTTCACACAATTATTTTCATTTTTTGTAATTTCTGCATTAATTGGTTTATGTCACATCGATTTATCAGTCACAAGTGACACATGATTTTTTTTGTATGTTTAAATAGTACGTTATATTTTGTATATATTCCTAAATAAATATGTTCACACAATTTAATTTTATTATTTGTAATTTCTGCAATAACTGGTTGACATACTATTGATTTATCAATCACGTGACACATTAATTAGGTGACATAATATCGATTTATCAGTCACCTGACTTATTATAAATTGTTTGACCATACATTTAGACTCTTTGACCCCATATTTATTTCAGTTGGTAATAGTAACTATAGTCATAAAATGCTTTTTAGAAATTTTTAGTCTACTAAATTCTGATTGGTTGTCAAAAATCAACAATTAACTTTAAAAAAATCCCCTCTTTAAATTTTTTTGTTGTTGAATTTTTAAATACTACAATGTATGCTCTAATGGAATATCCAAATAGTTTTTCTAGTGAATTTTTTACATTGCCTGATACTTGCGGGGGACACCGTGGCGCGCGCGCATGCGGACCGAAATATATATATTTTAAAATCTTACAGATCGAAATTTTGGGTAAACATTCTCTAAAAATAAAAACTCATGTATTTTAAAATTTATTTCTATAAACACAACTCTTTTAGTTAGTAAACTAGTCGTATTAATCCTATTTTATTCTCTATATAGCTCGGTGGAATCACATTTATATTTGTTTCGAAAACTTCATAATACGTTATATTTACTTTTATAACAGTTAACTTAAAATTCTATTATGATTTGATACAACTTATTTGCTATGTTATCAGATCATTCAATTGGATATTGAAACAGAACTTTCTACTTAATATGTTCAAGTAAGAACAATACAAATATAATATATTATTAAATATTACAACAAAAAAACAGTATAGAAGAGAAATAGATTTATATTTTTCATTTAAAATATTTCTAATGAGAAATTATTGTAATTTATTAAACTCTATAAAAACATATCTTAATTTAACAACATAATTATAAAGCAAATTTATAAAATTCATAAAATGTGTTTTTTTCTCAGTATGTTTTTTGCTATGCGTGGGTATATGTACAATTTCTAAAGTGTCATATATATAATAATGTGTTTTGATAAGGCGACTATATTATAATTTATAATAAAACTTGTATAAATACCGTACAAAAAGGTATGGGAGTTGTAAAAATGACTCTGGCACGTTTATATCTTACATCGTGGAATACATTTGAAAATTTTATAAATCATTTGTAACAAATTTTAAATGATTAAATATTAATCTTTTAGAAATTCATTATTCTAACAGGTCCATTTATGATATCACATCTTAAAGTAGGACAAATTATCAATGTACTTTCAATTTTATTTCAATTCAATTCTATTAATACATTTAATTATTTAATACGAAATTATACAATAATTTTTTTTAAACTGTTAATTCTTGTGGACATTTATTGTTATGTTGCAATCGTTGCAGTGTGTTTTATTACTTTGTCATTCAATTATTTATAATCGTATATTGACTTATTATTTATGTATTTTATAAATTCTTTGTTTTTTAAAATAATGAACTAATCGTTAGCGTCATTGCTAAAGTTTTTTGTGGTTTCGTTATCAAGAAGGTATAAAATAGATACAATCAGAAAAACTGAACCGTTTATTATTTTGCATATTATTTGTGTGTTGCCATGAGCAAAACGAATGACGGAAAAATGCCAATATTCATTTATATATAAAACGTACATTTATTAAAAAAGTGTTCCTCAGTTTAAACACAATTAAACATTTTACATCTTTTAAAAATCAAAAGCAACTAAATCCGAAATTTTAGTAATAGTTTCAAACTCTATTTTAATAAAAAGTTCGCATCATGAGTTCTATATTTTGCGTGAGACTTCTACAAACTATATAATGCAGTCATAAAACAGAACATAAAAGATATTGAACACCAACTATATCTGTACCGTCCGCTCTAGCAGGGATAATGTCACTAAAATCATATTTATGTGTCCATTTAATACTATATGTTTCTCGGCACACTTGTTACGATGCCTATCTAGCGATGGACGGAGGAGCACTTAACACAGCTCATAAATACCTCATTAAATAAGTGGCACAAGAGTGGGCTGGGATGAATTATCGAAATCCATCTTTTCTCAACACTGACCAAACTGGTGTTATACAGAGCGGGAAGAAATGGACTCAAGTTGCGGGAAATAAAATTTATTTAAGGAGATGAACAAACTTCTGATTTAATATTTATAATCGCTGGTATCTCGATTTTTCCTTTTATATTCTCAGCCTTATTGTTCATGGTTCCGTTAAGTTGGTTTCCATTCTTAAGATGTAATATATTTATAGTCCAATAAATTGAGCAACTGAATAAATAAGAGAAAATGATAGTAAATGATTCAAGAACATATGAATTATAGACTTTAGCTACAGCTTTAGGTGACACTTATCACTCGATAAATCTATTATACAATTAAAAAGCAACAACAGAAAGTTGTTTATTCAACAATAGTGTTTACGCTTACAAATTCACGAATTTATAAATACCCACATTTATTTTAACGATATAAGTTATAGCAAGAAAGTTTTTTATAAAAATATTTGTAAAAAAGGATATCTCATTTTTGTACATTTCATTAAAAAAACTTCTATAATATTAATAATGTTTTTATACTACAATATGAATATTCACCACATACATGTAATTGATATTAATGTTGTTAATCTAAAAAGTACTTATTTTATAAACTATAATTAATCCCTATACTGTTCGGAATTGTATTAATAAAACTGAACTGACAAAACTAACTTATTCACTCTTAATTGTATTTTTTTTAATGAAATTATATCCAACCATCGTCATTACAATGTTTTTGCCTTGAATTCTGATCTACTTTTTATTATGCTAGTTTACCATGCTATATTTTCCTTGCAGTGTAAAAGTGAGCCCTACTTTTGAAGATTAATAAAAACCGTAAGCCAGCCATATATCACTGGCGTATCCAGTGGGAGGGCAAAGAGGATACCCGTTCCCCTTATAACTTGAAGAAAAACGAACTACATTAGTTGTAGTGAACATTATAGGGTATGGGAATGACTGAGATGGTGGTTTGCGGTTGCTGCAGGGTTGTTGTCTCGGAACAGGTTCGAGCCCGCTCTGGCCCGCTCTCGGACTCTCCTGTTCCTGACTAACAGCTGTGTTAGTCGAATGCATGCGACCCTTAATGGTTTCGTGCAGCATGCAAAACAATCCTGTGACTTTGTACGTGTGTCACTAAGAAAAAAAAGATTATAAAAAAAACTATAAAAAGTGAACGTTATTTACTACCAGTTTCAAAGAAAGTCAAACAATCTCAGAGCTCCTTATTTTCATTGTGCATAACATGCCTTTAATTTTGCTCTTTCAATATTCAGTATGCACAACGCAATCAATGGGTGCATTTTTGAAGTATTCACTAAAAAAATTGACACCTGAAACATGTTTTGAGGAATAATCACGAACAAGGACAGAAAATAAATGAATCGAAAATAAAACCAATACGTCAGACTAGATGGGTTGAATGACACGAAGGATTTGAAGATCTACTATAATACTACAATCCGATTCTTAAGGCCTATGTCCACCATAAGCAAAGAGACGTAAAGTTCGAAATACACATTTCAATACAAATAGGCTATAAATCATATCAAAATATCAAAATATTATCCATCACTTTCGAGCATGGAGAGAACTGAAATTATGTTTTCATCATGAAAAGCTCTGAAGCGCAGCGTCGCGTTTGGTGTGGGGGGTATAGGCCTCTACATGCCTTGATGAGATGAAAGGAAAGGAAAATGGATTGGGATGTAAAATATACATATGCAACGAGATTGATTTTAAAATTACAATCATCCAATCCACTTTTATCGCATCTTTCCATCTTTGGATACATAAAGTATTTCGCCACATAATCATAAAGTACAGATAAAGAAATTGATGAATCATTGACAATACAATTTGTAGTCAGCTATAGGTGATGGTCCTGAATAGCGTTAAAGAGGATGCAGAGCAGGAATTTCACACCATCTTCACTAAAATGGAACAACTTTCTCCTTTCCTCACGTCGTTACCTTCAGTGTGCTTCAAACAAACTCTTTGATCAAACATACATGCAGAACCAGATGGAGAGTAGGCTACTGAATAATATCATATTTATTCTTTTTATAAACTGCTTAACACAAAAACTTGAATAGTCATTTTCACTGAAGACTGATCTACTGTATGCAATATACCTAATACCATCCAAACTCAATGAGTTATAAAAAGAAGAAAAAAAAACACTTTTATTATATTGTGAACATGACTTATATCGTCAAGGTTAACAATACTATTTCATCATCCTAATTCAGGAGATTTCTAAATAGAATCTAAATTTTGAGTTTTCTGTACACGTTCTCACAGCTACAAGTGAAACTGTAGAAAGAACCCATTCCTCGGCAGGTTAGAAATAACGCTTGAATGCTCTTGTACTAATGTTTATTCATAAAGACATTAATTATCCTTGATTATGATAAAACTATTGAAATGCCCTATTCACTGAACAAGTTTCGCTTGTAACTAGACACTGTAATGTTTCTTGCTTGCATTTTTATTCTATTTTGTAATTTTATATAAAATATATGTATTTCTTATTTTTATTAATCAAAAGTTGGTATAGCCAATTTATTAACTTGATAATAAATTAACTATATATTTTTAAATATATTAACAAACTTTTTAACTATATTGCAAGATCGATTGTTTAAAATTTTAATTAATTAAAAAAAAATTATTTTAACATTTTTATAGTACCCTTTTTGAACGGCGTCCCCCTTTTAATAAAATCCTGTATCAGCCGGTGCATACATGTTATCTATACTAAAATGTATTACTCAAATCTATTGATCACCTATACTCAGTCACGTTTATCAAGTTTAGCTCTTGTATATATAATACAGGACTGGCTATACTTCTCGAACACTCAGAATGGAGGTTAAATCAATCCAAATATTGCTCATAATAGTTGTCATCAAAAAAAGGATAACGACTACAAAATTTAGTGTGTAAATCTGTTAATGTTTTGGGTATCAGGATGGATTTCGGATTGATCGCCATAGGTATTCGGTAGTAATCTTATTATGGATTAAAAAATGATATATGTGCTTTGCCTCTTTGGTTGAATTTAGACAATATTTTAGATATGTCGTAATTTTTAGTTACTTCGTTATTTAAAGTATATGGAGCTACAATACATAAATAATTAATAAATCGTTTCATAAAACAAGTGGGTTGTATAATGGCAGAAAGTTTCATTGAATGAGTGAAGTGTTTCAATATAAAAGTAGATTTTTTTCTCCTGCAATATGGAATTGGTTATATAGATTTTTTGAGTTACTAATCTGTCTTTCTGTCCCATTATTTTTAAATAACAATTTTTAATATTAATTCAATGGAATTATTTTATTTATGAAATTATCAAATTTTTCAATAAGCTGCCTGATAAAAGCTACCTGTACTAGAGTAATTCGTGGTTTTTTTTAATGCAACTTATGTCCAGAGCTAAACTCTTCAGAAATCCAACTATTGATGGTCTAGGAACATAATTTGGTTGGTAACACATTTTCCACTGACGGCGAAATAGCTAAAATGGCCAAGCCCCTTCTTTTGTGCCACGCCCTTTTTAAGCGAAGTACTACCATCCGCCAGGACTGTATCTACAGAACCGTTGGACCTAGGAGGTTGATCGATCACTCAAAATGTGCGCAATGGCCACATTATGGGGTCAGTAATATATTTTCATATCCAAAAGTCAATGTTTTTTAAGATAATTGCCAAAAACCGATTTCAGCTTGTTACGCACTACAATTTGTCTGCGGGATAGCCAAGGAAAATAAAAACAAAATATCTAATCGATATTAATCCGGATGTAATTATGCAGTGACTATAAACTATTTACAGATTAACTTTCACACTGTTTTGAAGCAAAAGAATGCCGTGTCAGGGGCATTGTTGTCTGATGAAGGGTTGTTTGCATCGCCAAGGAGGAAATCTAGCTTTTAAAACCAGATCAGTTTGGTAATATATTACTTGGAATGGGACCATTTCACTTGGAGAAGATTGTCATCGCTTGCCCTTGGGAAGTTTTTAGGCTGTATCGGTATTGATCTCGCTTTGACTGAGACTGAAGCCTTTGACTGAAGCTTGTTGTAGAGAATAGTGTCATGACTGGAGGTCACTATTGCAAAGGCAAGGAAGCTATGAGTCTTGTATCAGAGGTGTTTTATGTGTATTATGTTTTATTGTTTATGTTATTGTTATATGTTTTATTAGGTGTATTATGTTAGAAAAGTTTGAGACCAGTAAATAGACACCATGGAAACTAAAATGCAGCAGGCTTTAGATGTTGATCGTACAGAGTTCAGAGAGGTTAGGGAAGAAAGCAAGATCTTACATGCAGACTTGAAGAAGTCTTTGCTTTCACAGAATGGAAAGAAACTGCCTGGAATGAGAATGTGAGGTACTGGAGTTTGTTTCTGGATGAACTGTATCCTATCCTGAGAGATCTTACACACTACATTCGGCAAGGCGATTAGCATATTTTCATGTCAGCTGTGCGGAGGTGCATGTCTTTGTTCTTCGGGTTTGGCCGGACAAACTATAGCAAATGGGGTAAGCTGTTCCTTGAAGATTGCCTGGACATACAAAGGAAGTTCCTGGATATCTACAGATGCTTTACATATGGTGGATGGGTTATGTACCACACTATCCGACAAGGCAGTGCAGTCGTATTTGATATGGCACTCGAGAAGTGTTACAATAAACCCGCCAAGGTTCCTGGAGGTATCATAAGGATGACTAAAAAGAAAAAAGCAATAGCCTTATATGCAATTTCCTAAAACATGAGAGAGATCTTCATGTGGCACAGCTGCTGGAATGGTGTAACTTGGGAGACAAAGATGACAGTGAATTCAGCCTACACCTTGAGTTCAATCCAAGTTCTATTCTATGAAGATTGGCGATGTTCGTGCAAAGACGCCTCTGGATTACATAAAAGCCATTAACAATCCCTCCTTTGATGCTGAAATCAAACTCCAAAACATCTCTACTGGAGCTGACATGCCTTAGGAGGTTGTTGACGGATTACTTGAATGCCTGGCAATTGGTGAGAAGAGTTATATAAGTTTGTTGAGACCAGATTAAAGGATAAGGAGAAGCACCAACATGATACGATCCCTACCAACCGCAAAACTGTTTTTGTGAAAAATACTTCTAATTCGTCTACAGTGAAGAAATCGATTGCGAAAGGAGATGCTGCAGAATCGATTAGGTATATGTACTATGCCAGCAAGTCCCAGTTCCTCATCATTGAATGTAAAGATGGCATCAAATTGAAGAAGCCCAATAAAGTTTCCTTAGCCAGAGAATTTGTCAATCAACTTCCACAGGAGACGAGGAATGTAAAGAGTGACACTCAGATGACAATAGTGGACTTCATGGCACTTGTGCGTAAACTACCGATGAAAAATATGGGCCTTCACCCATTCGGGAATTGGCTGAGAGTCTTTCCAACAGCATTCTTGCTACAGGCTCCAAGTCTACAAAAATAGACATTATTTTTATGTTTATCAAAAATCATCAATGGAGCAAATGGAACGAGCGCGGAGAAGTTTTTCAGAACAAATCACTATTGGCATAGGGTCTGACATTCAAAAACTCCTTCTCGATCTTGATATGTTCTGGAGCTCAATGTTGAACAAAGTTCGGTTACAGGAGTATGTCTTTAAAGTGGATGCTGCAGAATATCGAGTAGCACAAGGATATCTTCTTTGGAGGAGTATAGAAGGGGGAATGCAGGAAACTGTTAGCTGGCGCTTAAACACAGATCGCAGAGCACTCAAGCAACCAAGATAAAGCCGACGACAGAATCATGTTCCATAATAATGGTGGTGTTGTGAAACACGGGATTCAATATGTCTTTGTTGACTCACCTGACACAGAAGTCTTTGTCAACCTCATCTTCCACTTCAACAAAACCTGGCAACTACAAAAGATGTACATGAAGCTTGGTTTCTGGAAAACAAACAAAACTGTACCAGTCCAGCTTTTGGTTGATCAACTGGACAACGGTTTGGTGTCGCGTCTCCCAGCCATTTATGCTCTCAGCGGTTGCGAGAGTACTAGTAAGATGGGTCCAAAGCTGTCTGGCCTGAAATCCTCCATGGATCTCTCCCTACTGGAAATGTTTAGTGTAGAAGAACTGTCACCACAGATAACAAGCAATGCTGAAAAGTTCCTTGTGTCTACATTAAAGCAGAACGACTGTTCCATTTTCGATGAATATGGATGGGAGCAATATCAAAACTCTAAGAAAGAACTGGACTTCAACCATGCTGTGTACTGTTCACTAACGCAACGAGAACATAATATAAAGCGAGAATATCTGCAGTGTAAGATGTGGTTGTAAGCCCCAACACCGGGAGTCACCAAAGCAGACCCACTCCAGTATGGGTATGAAACAAAGGATGTTGGCATAAAACCACTGATACTTTTAGTATCGTGCAGTCCGATGACCTGCCCCCTCCATGCCAATGCTTAACGTCATGTAAGAGTACCGAAACGTGCACTTGCAGAGAAAGGAAAATAAAATGTGTGACATCGTGTGGCTGCAGTAAAGGCAAAAAGTGTACAAATCCACAAATAATTAAATAAATTAGTAATTATCTTAAAAACTATTGACTTTCGGATATGAAAATGTATTATTGACTCCCATAATGTGGCCATTGCGCAAATTTTGAGTGGTTGTGCAACCTCCTAGGTTCAACGGTTCTGTAGATACAGTTCTGGCGGATTGTAGTACTTCGCTTAAAAAGGGCGTTCCTAAAAAAAGGGGGTTTGACCATTCTAACTATTTTGCCGTCAGTGAGAAATGTGTTGCCATTCAAATATTATTCCAGGATTTTCAATAGTTGGATTTCTGAAGAGTTTAGCTCTGGACATAAATTGAATACAAAAAAACCATGAGCTACTAGAGTACTATAAGTATTGATATATAATGATATTATGAGTTCATAGTACCAATGCACGGTGAAGGTTGTGTGAATCAGATAGTCTTTTCTGTATTCGAGCTAAAAATAAGATTAATTACCTGAGTAATGTTTGAAAGTATAATAATGCAAAAAAGAGATGTTTAAAATTTTTATTCAGAATACAAAACGACTTGAAATATATATTACAAATATTGATCAAATGATTCATAAAAAACATTTGTTGTAGATTTTAAAGCAATATATATGGACCATTTACAAAAGAATAGAAAAACGTATATAATGCTGCTAATGCAAGAGAATACATGGAACCGAACAGGTTTTAATTTTTTTATTTGGAACAGGCCGAACACAATTAAATACATTGTCATGCGCCCATGATTAGGTAACGTGGAAGCATTGAAGGGCCTACCTGCGATGGGGCCAACGAAATCAGTGATGGATCACAGGATTGGTGGCATTCAATTATACACCATTCCCTGATCTTTTTTATACATTATACGTTGTGCGTTTATAACAACAAATAAAATTACAATATAAAGCCGTATTTTTTACATTAACTATTATTAATAATATTACTAAACTGAATGTTTCATATGTGCTTTATAGAATGTGTTAAAATATTTTTTAATTGAATTTGTCAATGTTTGAAGAATAATTCCACAGTAATTGTAAAACATATATTATTTATGGTAGATGTTGAAACTGCCAAGTATACTCGATGATAGGTTAATTCTCAATTCTCAATGAGGTTACTTATATATAGGTCTATATACGGTGACTATGATAACTTAAAAACAATCCATTTCAAAATATTTATATATTATTATCCACTTTATTTGTATAGTGAATATTTAAATATAATTACGTAAATATGAATTAATTATATTATACTATTTAACATATATGTACATTAAATAGTGTTAAAGATTTTTTTCCAAAAAGCCTCTATTTAATTTAACAAAATATACTAGATCTTATTGGAATTTTGTTTACCTATATTTATATTTAAATTCACACATTGTTAGCCGAGGCTCTTTCTTCTTTGATCCGGAAACTAACTCAAAATTTTATTATATTATGGGTATATGTATTTATTCCATTTTAATCTTTATTGATTATACTGAACCTAAATAATATTATACAATGTTTTAATTAATTTATAACATACATATTTTACCATACATTTGTAAGAAGCAAATGCACATTTTTTCGAGAAATATTATTTTTTGCCAACAACACAAAAAGCAAACAATATTTTTTGTATCACTTCTCGCTTGCACAATGCTAGCAAATAACCACTGAAAGTAATGTAATCCTTCTTTGGATGGTAAAGAGATGCTTTATTTATTAAACCTATAGTTGTGAAACATCAAAAAGCGGTTTTTTGTCTAGCTGTAAGGGTAGCCTAATTATCTCTCTCAATCTCTCTCAAATGCCTTGATCTCGTATTTATTTTCGAAACAAGAGATATTAATTTTTGGCACCATTGTTGTCTTATGTGTTTGTTAGTTTTACTACCGACATAGCCATTATAAGTAACTGGAGACATTTGTAAGTTTTACGTTGTAGGTGGGTTGGTTGAACAAGAAAGAAATGTGAATAGAGAATGTTGTATTTGTGATGTGCTTGTAAATTGTATATATAATAAAGGTATATACATACAATATGTATATCTGTCATTTACCCAATTCAAAACTGCTAGTTTCAAACATAAATTATTCCCTTGTTTATATTGTATATCTTAAAAAAACAATAACTAGTATAAGTTATATATACTTTATACAATTTACTTTAATTTCATATTAGTTTAATCAGAGCAAAAAATATTTTCGAAAATAAAATGTTGTCCATAATATATTTTATGTTTTGCTTAAATGCTATACAGGGAGGGTGGTATCAATACGATTTTTTCACACTTAAGCCCTGCATTAACTAAATATATGAAAATACGGTATGGTATGATTCCTATATTTTAGTTTGATTAAAATTAACCTCCGTTTTTTTGTGTAAATTTTTATAAAACTGAATAGTGTAATAAATTTAAATATTTTTTAAAATTATTATTGTGGGCATTAATATTAAAGCTGATCATATATATTACATAATTAACAAATTATTATTTTGCAATTGAATTTTTAATTCTAAATATGTTAATGTGTTGTTTTTAACCAAGGATTAAGTTATTTTTTTACTGTTTATGGTAAACATATGCGTTCCTTTTTTCTTTACTTAGCACATGTTATTTATTTTATATCATATGAAAATACATTAATAAATAATTAATGGATCAATAGTCAGAGTGAAAGGAAATCCGACTACTTATGCACCACATTTAATCTTAAAATATTTATAATAAACATATTGAGTAAAATTAATTGTTTTACTTTTATTTTAATCATATTCTGTTTGTTTTATATATGTTCCATGTAACTTTTTAAGGGATTATTTACTATTGAAATTAATTTAAATTGTATTATGGAAATTAAAGTTATTTTTTGTTAATTAAGTTAAAAAATCTATGGTAAATATACGACCTCGTTGATAAAAATTTACTCCCATGGTATACTTAATTAATTGAAATCAAATATTATCACTATTGAAATATATATTATTGTCTATATAATGTTTTATATTATGAAATATTCATATAATAAAAAATATAAAAAATATAAAAATTATCTATTTAACCGATTAACTTTTACTGGCACTTGATTTTAGATATGGTCAACATTATTTTATACAGTTGATTTAAGATTAACGGATACTATCAAAATAAAGATATCCCCTGGTTTCAAAACTGCCTGGTAACATGGTGCTTCAAACAGTTGAAAAAGCCTGCAAATGAAAGACTACCCGCCCACCCAACCTCTTCAACAGTGTTATTTATAACACTTGACGATCTCAATTTATTCCGACCGCCTATATATCTTAATTCTTATAAATCAAAGTTTCGTCCATCCACCGAGTCCTCTGAACGAAATTCTTATATACTCAATAAAATAAATTATATTCTTTTGATCATCCCCGGTGTTAGACATCTTGTTTCATCCTCTTCCCATGGTCGATAAAAAGTTGGTCCGAATACCTGGTGAGGCTTATACATAGATTTAGGACTGAGCTGGATTAACTGAAAGGAAACTACCAATTACTGATTTTCCTATCGGCTGCTTCGAAGAGGGCGACAGACGATGTAATTGCGACGGGGGGTCCCATGTCCGAACTGAAACAGTTGACAAACGTGCGTGTCAGGTCCGGGAATTCGCGGGGATCTAATTCAACCAGGTGGAAAGCCGACAGCTTGATGAAAGATTTTACACTTGATAGAGTCGAGCTGGTTTTCCGGGTTGACCCGATCTATCGGCTGGGCCGAAATCCCCCCAAATAAGTCTTGGCATTCGGCCCGCCCTTTCTTGTTTGAATCCTTTCCAGTTCTCTATGATCCCTCCAGCCTCCTCAATTAGCTCCACTCTCGGATGATAATGTGCTTACGCCCCACCCCGGTCTTCTATCTCCCTGCGTTCCCTCCTGAAACAAGGTTGTTCTTGGCTACTTTCCACTCTATATATATACCTCTATACCTACCTGATTCAAGACTAGGATTTTGAACTGTTGACTAACACAGATGGGGGTCCGATGATGTTTGACTCCACGAAGCAACAACCCTGGACTTTAATGGGGACAAAATCCCTTTCCCAACGTAATTTGCCGTGTTATTATTACATTGTTATTGCAACTTTTTTTGTAGCGATGCGAGAAAAATAGAATTATCATTTTTATCCGCTTCAAAACGTTTTCATCATAAGTCGCTATGGGGGTATAACGGACTCCGCAACGCCCAGCTTTCCAAACATTGTTTACGCTCAACTGGACTACTAAAGATTTTCATGTAATATGTAACTTGTTTTCTTCATATACTATATACGTTCGCATTTCATACTTACTTCGTAATCATAATTTTTTATACTAACTTTATGAAATTCTATGGATTACAAGTGTAATGCATGACAATAAAGTTGCTGTTAAATATCGCGTGATATTAATATTGATTACGAAAAAAATCAGGAAAAAACTTTTATGCCACGCTTATATTATAAATGCGTGAGAAAATTTTTTGCTCACTGTTTCTAGTGAGCAAAAAGAAATCGCTCTATGTTTTTGCTCACTGCATTATGAAAATGTCACTAAAATCAAGACTTATCGGAAAATTGGAAAATAAATCCCGGCGATTCAAATTCAAACCGCGAGGATTTTCGTATGCTGCAATGTTAAATTATTATGTCGATATTAATATAATATATTTTTTATAATATAGTTGTGGCATAAAACGTTTACGCGCACTTGAATTGATAATTTTACTCACTCAAATTAATATGCTCACTTGGCCTTCGGCCGCGTGAGCAAAAATCAAATTAGCGTGAGTAAAAACCATCAATTCGCGTGGCGTAATATACTATTAACCACTTCACTCACATACTGTATATATATATGTGAATAATTTATCGATAATTGTTTCGAACTTGTAATAGTTTAGTTATTTTTCAAACATTTCATATTAAATTTTTTTAAATTATGTTCATTTTATTCGACAAAAATCCATCTTAAATGTGGATTTTCCTTTGATGCTGTTGATATTTAAAAAGGTTAGTATAATTAATATTAAATTAGAAATAAATGATCTCGTATATTTTATAAACAGCCACTAATATGAATAATGTATAACACTTCTTTCTTTTAGATGTCCGTATATGGTTTACTATTAAAATTTCTTATATATAATACTTTTGCATTTATAATTATTTCGGATATGACAGTTGAAAATTCCTACAATTTCGTTTGTTTGACATAATAGAATGTTATCAAATGAATTGCTTTGCTTTACTTAACCGTAGGTTTTTAACTTAATATGTATATAAAATATATCCTGTTTTATTGTTGAAAAGTATATATAATTATGATATAGTAGTATAGTATATATAATTAGAATATAATTAAAGTTCCCCAATTTATAATAGACCAACATCGGTAATATAAAAATTTATAATATAATTAAAAGCAACATATTTAAAACATAACAAAATAATTGTGCAAGGATTTATAAATGTAAAAATATATATGTATATATATATAACCTATAAATTGTTTTGTGTAACCGCAAATTATTTAATTTGTGGACCACAAGTATAAAAAGTTTAGACTATAACAAGTAATATTATTTTAGCCTTCAAAGAGTATTTCACATTATATATTTCAGCAATAATAATCCTTAAATATTATTCACAGACACAAACTTCATAATACATTTCGCGTAATGAGTTTGTAATATGCAAAAATAAATTGAATATAAATTTCTATTATATAGATTGGGCTGTATTTAAAAGAGAAGGAGTTACGCTATATATTGTAGACCCACATTGTATTATTTGAATAAAGCATAAAGTGAGTAAAGGTTTCATATGATAACCACCCCCTCAGTGAATGAATTGAGGAGGGTATAAGTGCATGCGGCATGGGCTGCACCTTTTTAACAATTTGAACAAAAATAATGGCATGTACATTTTTGCTGGATAAAATTTAATGTATTTGTAAACAAAGTTTGTTTCCGATTTGATTGCATCTTCTCCAGCAATTTATTGGATAAGCCACTAATTAAATAACAGTCTCTTGAAAATAAGATTTTTATAAATTGGTAAATTTAAACCCTTTAATTGTTCGATATATTATATTTAACTCAATTTTCATATTATATAAATAATGTAAAGTATACATTTTTTCAACTTTTTCTTTACAGTTTTATAAAAATATCATATACAAATATTTAATAAATATTCAACAATTAAATAACGAACTGTCCTTAAAATTTTTTTTATAAATAAAAAGTTTTATCAGGAATACCATAGAACTGTTTGTATGCTCAATAAAAGTAGTAGTATTGTGTGTCTGGAAAGATTACGATGACTATAAAGTATTAAAAGTCAGAGATCTGTTACAATATACGAATTGTATACTATCTGCATCCTTTTGTTTACCGCATGTAGAAAGTGTATTGTCAATTTCAGCAGCATGAAACTGATAATTAGAACCCCTATCGGAAATGTTGCCTATTATTTTCCTCCTCCTCCTAATCAACTAAAATTATTAACGCATGGAGATAAATTTCCAACATGTTTCTGAGTGGATATAATAAGTATAAGGTTGCAGTCGTTACATCAGATATGTTCGTCTTTTTCTAAAGTTGATTATAAAATTGACGATTTAGGGTGGGAAAGCGGATTAAGCAAGCACTGCTGTGTATTCCCTATTCTTTTCCAGAAATTGACTGGGTCAATTTCCCGGAAAATTACTATGCGTTTGGCTGATTAACTCTAGAAAATTAGAAGACATCTTATTAACTTGAGTCTAATATTTTCTACTGCATGAAACATTTAACTATAGACTATGTTTATACTCTTAATAAAGTTTTATTAAATATGTTCTGAATTTTCAATCAACATCTTGCACCTCATATATACAGTATTATACGAATGACAGATTTTATGATTCATAGAATCTATACTATAATAAGTCATTTATAAATTAATAAAATTATATAGTACGCGTATATTACAACGTTATTTATACAATTTAATTATGTTATTTGATAAAATAAAAGTTAAGACGCATAATAACAACATTTTATAATAAAATTATAAGACTAATTCGATTAGGATGATTGAAATGCTTTCTTTAATTAGAGATTCATTTATAAAGTTAGTATGGTAAATATATCTTTACACAAAAATTCTTTCAATTTAGTATATTAAATTATATGTAGTTACTTGCTGCAGTATATTGTTTTAAAATTAAGATTTTAGATTTTTTTAGATTTAAATTTAGATTTTTAAAAATCTACTAATTTTAATTTTTATTAGTAAAATTATAATTATTTGTAACATATTATACTTTTATAAATTTTGTAATGTATTTTTTATAATATTCATACATTTCTATTAATAGGATTTTATAAGATTATAATAATTGTTTCCACCTTTATAACTTCAATGTAGACCATTTCAATTTATATTCTTATATTAAAAATTAAAAATGTATACATGTAGAAACATTACTGACAAAATTGACAAACGCTGGTCACAAAAAAGTTTATAACAATTCAACCAAAGCCTCCTTGAATACATTCGTGCAATCCCGTTTCAACATCCGAAACTATTTTAAATACAATATCATCATTTATCTAAACACAGTAATTTATGTTTTTTTAATATTTATAATGTTCTTTAAAGGACACCTGATGATAACATTTAGCACATTTGATAACATTTGGAATAACATTAACATCTTTTTATATTATTAAACTACTATATTTGTGACATCTACTACACAGTATATACCCTTGAATTTAACAATACTAATTAAATTGAAAAAATTAGTTTCTCCATGAACATTTTTTGCACTGTTTTTATAATAGAAATGTTTATAACAGCGTGGTAATTAAACCTTAGTATTGATTTTCATACTTCTTTAATGTTTTTACTTGCATTCAATTAAGAAATCAAAAAATTTCCACCAAACACTTCAAAACACAAAACAATTTATTATGGAATAGAAGTTCTGCTATATTATTCTGCATCTCTACATTATACTTTATGTAAATCTATAATATTCTAGTTCTTAATTTATCATGCTAATTATCGTTGTGTTATCGTAATTGTTATTATGTAATGCATACCTACTTATTCTTCATTATAGCATATATTTCCATGTATCCGTTCTCTTCTCATAACTGCATCTTGGTTTTCTAGTTAATAAAAGCCTACTTTTGTTTATCTCTATACATTGTGCTATATAACTTAGGTTACTACAATTTTATTAACCAGAATACCCATCTCTTCGGCCAAACCAATGGACGCAAAAAATCTTTAAGAAGATCCTACCCGAAGAACCCTCTGAGGAGAACTACACCTACTGGCGGCGAATGTTGAAGATTTACATACAACCGACGGAGATTCCAGACAACAATAAGCTCGACTTTGTCTTCGTTCTATGTGGCGCAAAAACATTCCCCATTATCGAGAACAGTATACGGATTATGCCGAGGAAATCTCCCGACTCAACAAAACATACCTGAAACAAGCCTCGCCTGTAATGACAAGGGATCAACTTTGTTCGCGCAAACAAAAACCTTCAGAGAGTATCCAAGAATACTTCAACGAACTCCGACAACTCTCAAATAAATGTTTCTCAGAAGCAGTTAGCGCCGAACAACATCGCAACCTTCTCATCGCCGACTCCCTAGTAGCCGGTCTCCTGTCAACACCAATAAAACAATGTCTGCTAGAGGCTACGGATGGCACACTTGATCTGAGTAACTCATGAAGACATCAACAGCGATGGAATTAACAACCCTGAACGCCAAACTTCTTGCGTATTTCAACTTGGAGCGGTCCTCGCTACCTATTATAGTTCTGTTATCATATCGTAATTGTTATAATGTTATGCATACCTACTTATTCTTCATTATAGCATATGTTTCCATGTATATATTCTCTGCTCATAACCGCATCTTGGTTTTCTGGTTAATAAAAGCCTACTTTTGTTTATCTCTATACATTGTGCTATATTACTTAGGTTACTACAGAATGTTAGCATTTATTACGTCATGACTACCAATTAGATGATGAATCAAAGTTTGAATCAGATGATGAATTAAAATTTGAATCAGATGATGAATCAAAGTTTGAATCATATGGCGGACCAGAGGGTTCAGTGTGGAAATCTCTAAGATTTCCAATTTAAATGAGGTTTACCTGGTAAATCTCTAAGATTTACAATTTAAACGAGGTATACCTTGCAGACCTCGACGTCTGCAAGGTTTACCTCGAGGTCTGCAAGGTTTACCTCGTTTACCTCGACGTCTGCAAGGTTTACCTGGCAAATCTCTAAGATTTACAATTAAAACGAGGTATACCTTGCAGACCTCGACGTCTGCAAGGTT
Source organism: Coelogynopora nodosa (assembly GCA_034780555.1). Taxonomy (NCBI): domain Eukaryota; kingdom Metazoa; phylum Platyhelminthes; order Proseriata; family Coelogynoporidae; genus Coelogynopora; species Coelogynopora nodosa. Next base: position 952 of record JAUZND010050699.1, on the reverse strand, counting down.
TACCTCGTTTACCTCGAGGTCTGCAAGGTAAACCTCGTTTAAATTGTATATCTTAAAGATTATCACACTGAACCCGTTGGTCTACTGGTGGACCAAAGGGTTCAGTGTGCAGAAATCTCTAAGAATTACAGTTTAAACGAGGAATACGTTTAAATTGTAAATCTTAGAGATTTCCACAATGAACCCTCTGGTCCGCCATAGAGCGCATCTGTATAACCTTTCAATACTAAAAGATTAATCACAAAGCGAATCTCCGTATCTCTTGCTATACGTTTAATTTATTTAATGTGATCTTTATATGCCCAAAATATTTGTAATATATTTTTATTAATGCTGAATTTTTTTTTTAAATCAGAGCATTATTATTAAATAATATATATGTATATTGAATATACTTTGCTTTTCCACCAAATATATTTAACTAAGATTTAAACTAAATCGACATATACATATATTCAAATACATTATTAAAATACGTCAAAATACGTTTTTTTAGTAATACTTTATTTAATTATAATATAATAATATATAATCATATCAATACAATTATATTCACAGTGATAGGTTGATCAGTATTGTATATTTTTAATAACGATATCTTTATCATTATCAATTTACAAAAATCTAATAATTTCACATGAAAAATAAGTAAATGTAACTTTTAAAAGATAGAAAAAATAAAATCGATTTACAGTTTCATACGATAGCATTTCTCCATTGTATGCAAGTAGTATGGAAAGTGTATATCTAGGTCACCCCCCCCACGCCCACGCATTTTTTTATGAATCACCCCCCCTCCGTGACATTGACCGATTTTTTTTTTCGATGACTTACCCCTCCCCCCCCCGTGACCTTGACCGATTTTTTTTCTTTTTTTCCTATTGGCCGATTTCAACTAGGTCAATGTCGTTTCCGACTAAATCGGGGGCGGGGATTCCGAATTTGGGGTTCC
>JAUZND010050688.1:0-17197 GCA_034780555.1 Coelogynopora nodosa | reverse complement strand
TGTGTATAATGTTCCCTGTGTATAATGTTCCCTGTGTATAATGTTCCCTGTGTATAATGTTCCCTGTGTATAATGTTCCCTGTGTATAATGTTATAATATTATTACCTAAGATTGAAACCAGTTAAACTAAAGCTCATCTTACATATAATAAATGATTTTAAGCATGTAAATGATAATCAATGTTGTGTTCTTCTGCTAAGAAATTAACCTGATACATCATTACAATCAATACAAAATAATACACAATATAATTAACCAGTTATAACATTCCGATGAAAGCATTGTATGGCCGCCGTTGTTTCATACATTAGTGACTTCATTTAGTACTCTGAGTTTAGGCCAGGATTACCCAACATATGATTTTTGTTAAATCATGTGATTAATGCTATGTGGTACATTATATACTGGACGAGGCTACAGTGACATATTCTATTTGCCGAAGTTGATGGACTAGCAATGTGGTATTATGCAATATTAACAATTAATAAATAATGAATTCTGTTTTACCATGAAGAAGGTATTCTTTGCCATTGTAACTTTTGTATGGTATTGTACATACACGTGGCTAAGGTCGCTGTACTAATGGCATATATTTCCTTTACAAACACCAGTCCTTACACCACTCCATGTCTAGCCGCGTCCAAGAGCCAATTCCACCGGCACCTACCCTAAGGCATCCCCTCAACCATTAAAAAGTATTGTTGGCGGTCCCAAACGGAGTAACCTGCCTCGATACGGTGGTCATGCCAACAGAGGCCAGCTGTCCAAACACGTTGGATCCGTGGACCAGGTGACCTTTTATGCGTGGTGTTCTGTGCTGTGGTGTCCTCCTTCAATCATCTGTGCACATGTTTGAGTGGTACAGTTGTCACCTCAGTTGTCAACTCACTCTTCACATCGTTATCTCTGTGTCTGGAGTTTTCATTTGTCACCACATGTGTTTGATACATTGACTGTGTAGTTGTGATATACGTGTTACCTTTGCTGACATCTTGTTGCAATTGTTGATGTTTATTTGTAACAATTTGTTGTTTTAGTAAATGTTTCTTACGATACGTTTTGTTGCTATAATCATTGATTTTAATATTATTTATCCTTTGTCTTATAATATTAAGCATATATTTACCTAAATATGTTTCTTCCACCGATGTTTGATTGTTTGCTACTCAATATAAACTAATTTAATGGCGTAATACATTACTCAAAATGAGATAAAATATATTTAGAAAAGGTTTTTCAGTTTTTAAGTTGGAACTCGCATAGATCACTCACATCCTGGTAATCTTTCTGATATATAGTTTTCTTAGTGACCTTAATACTTGACCTTTGGCCATACCCCCTAACCCCCCACTCCACCTCTCCCCCCAACACTCTTTCCCCCCTACCCACACAATTATTATTTTTTTACGATACGGATTCGATCATAAATATGCAAAAAAAAATTATTGGGTATAGATTTTTAGGGTAGTAACCTATGGCAACCAAAGTTGGTTTGATGACTCACAAATATAAAATATATATTTTTATACTACTTTAAAATATGTGTAAGTAGTATGTAACCTTAAACATTTAAATTAGTGTCTAATTATATTATAGTATTATTATTTAATTATAAGTATTGTTTTTAGATAGTTTTTTTTAATTTTAGGACGAAAAATTAAGTTATCGGTGACGTCATTTTTGTTTTTAGCCTATAACTTTTGATGTTTACAACTTATGACAACCAAACTTGTTTTTTTTAAGTAGTGTATTTGTTTTAAATTATTTTTTAAAATATTGTTATATAGTCACAATGACTTCATTTATCATTTAAAATTAAAAAAACGGTCGAAAAATAATATTTATAATTAAATAATAACATTATAATGTAATTAGACAATAATTTAATTGGTAAGGTTATATAATACTTACAAATATTTGTAAATAGTATAGAAATATTGATCTTATATTTGTGAGTCATCATACCAACTTTGGTTGTCATAGGTTGCTACCCTAAAAAGATATACCCAATGAAAGATGTTAGTGTATTTATGATCGATAATAATCCGGATTGTAAAAAATAATAATAAAAAGGGGGTAGGAGGAGGAGGTGGGGTGGGAAAGAGGGTTTATTTTAAAGGTTAAGTATTAAGGTCAAAGCAAAGGTCAAAATGTGAGCTTGAATCCACCCTTCCTATACTACTTTTGTCGATAGATATACATACTGAGCCCGAACGTCTGATTGCAAATTATAATAAATTATTGTAACTTATTAAAATGTATATAAGCGCAATGATAGTGGATCAATTCCTTCACCCCCTCCCCACCTCCTCAACTAATTAGACTTCCAAAACCGCTGTTGGTTCTTCTTGAGTTAATTATTATCAGTAATCAGTCACATGTCATCTATAACTCTTACTTGTCTGACATGTGAACTTCTCCTTGTCGACATATTGTGCCTCTAACCAACGACATTTTATTCTGTCGAATTGTCATCACTATTTAGTCTACTCTATATATTGTCTATTAGCGACATGACTAATATGACTATATATATATATATTACAAATAATTATTTTGCCACGGTTTGAAAAAACAAATAGTCCTGTTGGCGTGTCTCCGGATCAGCTCTATCCAATTGTGGTCTATTGTCACATCTGAGTCAGAGTTGGAATCAGGTCGGCAATCAAGATGTCTGATTCTAAGCCAACTCATTGAACATACTCAGGTAGGCTAGCCTAGTGTAGCGAGGAAATGAAGGAATGAAAGACGTGATCAGACCTTTAATGCATGAACCAATTTATATTTACAGCGGAAGTGTGTCCTCTGTCTTAGCTCTGAAAGAACGGGAAATAATCTCCGCTTGTTCCCCCAATATCTCTCTCTCCCTCTCGCTCTCTCTCTCTCTCTCTCTCTCTCTCTCTCTCTCTCTCTCTCTCTCTCTCTCTCTCTCTCTCTCTCTCTGCTTTTCAAATTTTCTTATCTTTTATTTCCTGCTCCATCTACTTTCTCCTTATTCCATACCATTAGGGTTCTTCCTCCTTACACTTCCTCCTTACACTACACTAATGAATAACATATATTTTTAGGAAATAATAAAACAACATCTATGCCACTTTTCGATACCACAAAAAAGCACAATTAAAAATGTATTATCAGTTTTCAATAAATGACAATAAGTTGATTTAATGGAAAAACAAACAACCAGTACAAAAGTTTTGATTTTCCTTCAAATATCTTTACAGTTTCCAAATAATTATGCATTGTATACTTAAATCAAAAAGTCTAAATTAGAAATATTAAAAAATGTATTTTAGTGATATTATTTATATTTTAACATTTTTGAATTCAGAATACGATAATTTTATAGAGACTGTAAACATAAAATTGAGGGAAAATATTAAGGCCAAACACAGGTGTAATATATTATAAAGTTATATTTCCCATTTTTAATTTGACTTCTCCAAGTACTAGAGCGCTTTCGATCTTCAGTAGTACGTATGTATATTTATATGTTTACTTGATAATAGTTAAAATAGCTGGATAATTATACAAAATCTTTTTATCGAAATTTTATTAATGAGCATTCCGCTACATATTTATTTATAGATTTATTATAATAATTTCTCCAATCCATAAATTGAAATTTATTAAATGATGATTAATTGATGTCATAATCCTGTGATATAATTTTTTTCAAACAAATATATTATTCATATCTAATATTATAATTAGTAAAATAGTACAGTTCGCAACATATTTTTTCAATATATGTTGAAATATTTTGATATTTTTCAAAATAATATTTTTCAATATTTTGTTGAATTTATTATGTAGTCTGTGCATTCCGCAACAGGTATTCCGCAACAGAATTCCGCAAAAGGCCAAACACAGGTGTAATATATTATAAAGTTATATTCGCAATTCATACTAATTCAGCTATTTCAACTATTATCAAGTAAATACATAATTATACATACCTACTACTTAAGAGATCCAATAAGATCGAAAGCGCTCTAGTGCTTGGAGAAGTCAAATTAAAAATGGCAAATATAACTTTATACTGTAAACATATTTGAGAATACATTTCTTTTGTCTTAAAATGTATATTTGTTTTTAAATGGCCGTTGAAGAGTGAAATTTTATGTATAAATAATACAACTAAATCATAATTTTAAATTTAAATTACGTTATGAAATTTACCGTTAAAATGGGAATAAACTTTAAACAATTTTGCATTATAAAAATATTAAATTATTGTGAAATATTTATCCTTAATAAATACTATTGACATTTAAATTGAGTGTTTAGACTTATCGGCTAGATTATAAAATGATAGAAACGTAATTAATAAAACACGACGAGACTGTTAATTTAGCTGCTAATAATATACTTTTTGAAAGTAGGATTGTTCCGTGCAGCGCTACGATAATGTATTGATGAATTTTGATAGACACAGTAATCGACAGGTAAATCCATCTGCAGACCGGTTTCGGGGTATTGGTCTTCTTATCGGGTAGCGAGCATTATTTCCTAGCCTGAGCCAGGCTGAATCTCTCCATTCACCTTTAAGAAGTTTGCTTCTTTTTATTATTAAGTCTTTAAGCACCTAACAATTAAGTATTTTTTATGGAGAATTCTATGCTAATTTCGCCGCATTAACTAACGAAATCAATATGATCAACATTGCGGATGTGTGAACTCATAAAGACGGGGTGACAAGAACATATTTTTTCATAGATTTATTTGCATTTTTTGTCAAAATTCTACCCTTGTCAATACCATTATAAAATGAATTCAAGCAGTCATGATGAGAGAAGTTGACAACCTTAGTGTAAAAGATTGCATTCATTTTTTATAAAGGAAAGGTTTTTCTTGCCGGATGAGTTAATTACATATATTCGAAGGTGTAATGTATGACAAGGCCATATAACACAACATTACGTAGCATGCCTATATATGACCAAACTCTACTTTGGCTTAGGTTTCTGGCAGATCGGTATATGCTCACGGCGACAGTAAGACGAGTCGACTGTAACCAAGTTAAACGGTTACGAGAAAGTTACGAAAAGTAGTTACTTTTACTCTTTTAACGTCTATGATATTCGTTGGTTTTAGCTAGTTTGTAAAGAATGCACCCAATAATTCATGCTAACATTACATAGAAACACCATCAAAATAGTATAACTGTAGTCGGTGTTGAGGGGAATCAACAAAAGGAATATTCACATGCTGCTTAAATAGCGATATATAGGTGACCTATTCAACCTTTTCTATAGATTTCTCTCCATATTATTCACTTTAAGTACGGAACACAGTACAGAGACAAAATTAATGTCAAAATCTAGCTTTTCACAAAATAAAAATCAGATTTTTTGCTTTAGTAAATATTTCAGCTACTTCCTAAACTGTGACCTATTTTTGTATTTTATCTACCGATTCACGTGAAGATCGAAACATTTTACAGAGACAAATTTGTCGTCAAAATATAGGTTAACAAGATTTATTTTTGCGTTAGTCAATATTTGATGTACTCCAGAGCTGTTATCTACTTTAATAGTTTATAACATATTCATACCCAGATTCACTTTAAGAACGGAACATTGTACAAAAACAAGTTTGTTCGACAAAACTGTACGAAACTGGGGATGAATATATGAAAAATACCAAAGAAAATCATAGCACCTGAAAGTAGGTCATAGCACATGAAAGTAGGTCAAATATTGACTGACACAAAAAAGGATATTTTATTTTGACGAAACGTACATTTTGACACCAAATCTGTCTGTGCGATGCTCAGTTCTTAAAGTGAATCTGGGGCCACAAAAGTTGTACACGTGATAAAAGATGTCAAACCAACTTTTATAAGAAAATTATGCATACTTAGCTAACAAAATCTATCAATTCCATTTAACAGCTCGGAAATTATTCACCTAATATATTTAGGAGTCTACCGTGTTATTGGAATTATGTGTACAGATATTTATGAACGATTAAATCCTACCATTTTAATTGCTTGTAACACATAACTGGATGTTGATATAGGCTGGCTCCAAACTAATTGTGTATTTAATGCAGTGGTACCCTTAAAATTTAAATAAATAATAGACCATCTCTTGATTTTTGCAAATTATCATGAACTCTAAAATAATTTTTCGTTTTAAATTAATCTTTATATGTTAGACGATTGGAATGATTTCATTCGATTTCTTTTGCTTGGCTTTATATATTCATATACATTGTTTGGTCTTCCAGGAAGCTATTTTTTACATTACATGAGGATATATCTATGATAAAAGACAATGTTCTGCATTTGCATCCATTTCCATATATCATAAACAATATTATAAATAGCACCAAGTCTATAGATGTATAATAATAATATTAACAATAATACTAATATCTATATATAGGCAGTTATTATTTTTGTCATTAGCATTTTAGGGACAACTTAGTATATTTATTTATCAACAAAAATAATTGTTTGTACTAAGCCAGCATATAATAGTGTCACCAATTTTTTTCTCTATTAAATAATAGCCTATTATGCATTGTACAAGTCACCCGAAAATGGTTTATGACGTTAAAATTGACCTAAAATGACCTTTACATGCGTTTTGATCTAATAAGGATAAAATGTTGTTAGGTAAAAATTATAAATGCTTTTAATAATAAACTATACACCATTCTAAAACTGATTAAGATTCTGTTCATTTTATATATTTAAATTAATGTAAATAGTTGTATCCTCTGTTAATTAATACAGGAATTTTCAACAAACATACATACATATATCAGAACTTTATACTTGCATGTTTCTTTTTATGATATATTTGCTCACGGGTTCGTTCGCCTTATCCAATTATTTTTCTTTCATGTTTTCGCGGATTATTTCGTGTAATTCCTTTTAAGTCAGAATTAATTATTGAAATTATATATTTCGTGCACTCACTAGCGAAAACGTGTAATTCGTAGTTAACCAAAAAAGGTCATGTTATATTAAATAAATTTAATTTTAATATTTAGGGTTGTAACGTTGAAGGGCTCAGTAATGTATAAACAAGCGTGCCATACAGCCCATATAGCACATAAGTCAACACGTCCTTGACTGATAATATAATTTGTTTTTTTTAGAAAATCTTCATTTTAGATTTATTTTGATAAGGAAGATTTTAATTAGGTAAAAACTAGGCATTAATTAAATAATAAAAATAATTAAATAAAATGTACATGTATATGCATGCATCGTATATTTAAATAATACATTGACTTTTTCATATCAGTTTTAAACCGTTTTTTGCGGATGTTGTTGCCGGATTAGTTTTGTTTGTATGCAAAAAAAAGAAATTTTGTCCTAATTATTACATCAGGTAACAATTCAAAGAGTAACTTTATTTTAAATAAATAGATGGTCAAATAAAAATGTTAAGTTCACATTATTTAATAAATTAATAATGGATAACTATTTTTAGTTTTTCATTGAGCGCCGCGCGGCAAATAATTTATTTCAGTTTTCACAAAGCGCAATGTGACGTCATTGCTCTATAGAGATAATTATGTCTATCTATAGGAACAGACCACGCCCTATATCCGTTTAATAGACATAACTGTATGAATAGTCTTCGTTCTTTGTGTAGCTTTATATGCTACTCATATTTTCCGTATGGTAGCAAAGAGGTTTTCCAGCTTTCTTATTCCAACTTAAATGATTTTAATTGCTTATATTAAATTAACAGTAAATATCTAAAATCCTTCATTTAATTTGATATTTAATATCATTCATAATAAAAGTAAAGATTTAAATTCGGAGATATTTTTATTTATAAATATTTAAGTATATTATCATTATGAAATATTATTTATCACTACTTACATATTAAAATAATACATATTTCTAAGCTATACCTGTTTGGATTGAACTATTGATTTCGTAGCGTCGCGTCGCAGAAAAAGTTAAATATTTCAACTTCGCTTTCTTCGCGTCGCGTCGTGCCGCGTCGCGCTCAATGTGAAAAGTTTCATTGAAATTGATCAACTTTTTGCGGCATGTCGCGTCTCGCTTGGTGGGCATATGCTTTTAGGCAAGCGAGTAAAAGTTTAGCTCTTTTGCTACAAATTCGTTGTGGCTAGAATATATTGAAAGCTAATAGGGTGGGCAATACATCCATAGAGTTTACATGTTATGATCTTATTCCTTTGATCCTACCACGTTAGTAGATAATTGAGTTCAAAGATCGTCTGCAAGATTTATTTGATTTATTTGACAGGTTTGATGTGTATTAGGTAATTCACTCTGTGGCAATCCGGCAATCACCCACATTTGACATTTGCACCTGCATTTGATGAGATACTTTGTGGTGATTTATTTTTTTCTATCAAAACTATAGAAATACCATTAGAATAGCTTTGCAAAAAAATGTATTAATATATATTCTCCTGTATGAGTGTGCAAAAATGAATAAAATCAATATCCTTTCTGAAAAAAAGAAAAAAAACTGCCATCAATTCAGCTTAACAGCAAAACAATTATTCAAAGTATAGATATGGGCGCTTTAAAAAACGAGTTTCTCTCCCATAATTAGATAACGTGACGTCAAATGTCAATCCGAAAAAAAATTATGGTTTGTTTTATATGTATACCTATTTTACATCAAATTTAAAACGTAGTCATAAGTCTTTTAATGTAATCATTAGTCTTTCCATAAAAGTCTTAGTTATAAAATGAATCAATTTATATAGTGTCAAATTTCTTGATATTCTTATTCTTGTTTTTGAAATTGGTTGTCTTATTAATGAAACGTGATGTGGAAGAATATTTCGACAATAAGTATGAACACATTCGTGATGGTGACCTATTTCCAGAATTTACTTTGAACTGTGAATGGGAATATTTAGTTATATGCCATAGAAATAAACTTTGAAATGTTTTACTCATAAAATATTTAATTCCACAATTATAAGACTATTCTAAAATTTGGCTCCACAATTGTTTCTATATTCAAAAGTTAAGCACATTCTAGAAAAACGCACAAACATTGGGTGTACTATATTTTATAGTTAAACATTACCAATTTAATCATAATTAAAAACTTTAGTACTTTTTTTATTTGAATGTAGCTTTTGATGAAGAATTTAACCATTATATATATATATATATATATATATATATATGTTAAGAAACAATAATCAACAACATTATTTACGTTACGACATTGTTATTGTTGCGAATCTCGAAAAATGTGAAGATATATTTGCGTTGAAATTGCTAGATCCAAAATTACGGTATCCTAATTACGCTACTTTTGGAGCTAATTTAGAAATGATGTTATATCCAGTAGTGGAATTGATCTCCATGCTATTTGCCAACTGTTGACAATGATATAACCATACCCAGATAATCAAAACCAAGGAATATCTGCCATTTTGTGTTGATAGTATATTATATCTTACCATGAAATTTAAAATGCGGTAGTGGGGCGATGTTATCCAGTGTAAGTTTAAAACATTATATCTGAAGTGTGTAAGGTTCATGTGGCAGGTTGGGTTATTGGAAGTTTCCTCTGGAAGCGAAGCTGGTCAAAATCGAACCTGTCAAGAATCACCCAATGAAAAGACATTTCAATATTTTTAATTAGCAGATTTAACGGTGTAATTTATTACTCCACAAATTTACTATAGCAAAACGGGCATAGATATTTCTATAAATATCTTAGTATATCATTATAACATCACGTGAAACAGTATAAATGTATGTGAAGTCAAACCAATCTGAATTCAGCTGTAATCAATAAGTCAAGGTCAAATGTTGCTAGGTATGCACACTGCAGCTTCCCTCTAAAGCTGACATTGGAGTCAGAAAAGAATTCAATAATTTGAAATTGTGCTTAAGCTATTTTCCGGGAAAAAACACAATAAGTTCATCGATTTTATTGTTTTTGCATATGTGCATGAGAGCTAAACCGGACATATAATAAAGCGTCTGTGATTTGAAAGCTTGAACACTCATTATATGTGAATACTTACCGTCCGGCCGTATTCATTTTAGTTAAAAAAAAGATTTTCAGGTAGCAAACTTGTTATAAAATATTAATATTTATAAACTATAGTAAAACAATTATTTATGCAAAATTAACAGTACAAATTAATATAGAAATAAATTACAAAATACACTATTTACTCATTAAATTTAAAACAAATGATATATTTTTTTTATAAACGTCTTATTAATTATTTTAAACTTTGACACCAAATAGTATATTAAAAAATATACCAAAAATGTGTCAAAAAGCGGAATTATGTTTTTTTGTTGGATAAAAGGCCAAATTTCGCTTCTAACTCGCGGTAAGCAATGATTCAAAACATTATTAAAATATTAAAAATACAAAAAACAAAAACTGTTGTGATCTGTCGTGGTAAACCCCTGACGAAACCGTAATGGCGAAATGTCGGATCACCAATTAATAAAATGTATTTGTTTTTGGTTTATTTGATATAACATTTTCCGTTGGCTACACCTCTAACATGCATAATTAATATACTTCAATTCAATATTTTAAATCTTGTTTTAAAATTTCAGTTAAATAGAACGTAAACTTTTTGATGTAACACAGTTGATGAAACACAATGTGTGTCACTATAATTTCTAGGAAATTATGTTATTTTCGTATGCGGTAATCGAGTAACCGAGTGTCGCATTCTCCTAAAATGGTTGACACCCCAAGCTAAGAGAGCACCACTCTTTGAAGAGCAATCTCCAATTCCAAATGAAGCAAAAGTACAGTGTCCTTCTTGTCTCCGCTTCCTTCCTGAGAAATATATCGAGCATAAACTCTCTTTTTCAGATAGTTTATTTCCAAATGACAGTAAAGCATTCGTGAATAACTATGTAACACGAACCACCCATAAGGGTCGCAAACACTGGACTAATACAGCTGTTAGCCAAGAACAGGAGAGTCCGAGAGTGGGCGCGAATTTGTTCCGAGACAACACCCTCGGCATCCGCAAACCAGCGTCTTAACCACTCGGCCATTCCTATTAAAAAATCTGGAAAAAGCATGTAACATCGATCTTAACCTAATTGAAGCTTTGTAAACATCAGCAAAAAACACTACGTTATATTGTTTTAAGGTACATGTGAAAGGATGGATGTGACCATGTTATACCTTGGCTTTGCTGGTCGTTAAAGATGGTCGTTAAAGATCCATGAACATCATAAACCCAACTAATTAATTAAGGTATTGATCAGGTTAAGAAGTGAAAGTTATAAATGATGTATATACTGTAGCTTCAGAAATAAGAAAAAAGATCACATCATGTTAAAAGTCTCACTTTCTTGGTATCATTTAGAATAACTATATAATCACCATTTAATAATAATATTTTATCATATACAAAACTATCGTAAATTATAAATTATATATAAATTCACTATATACATATTGACAATTACCTATATTTCACTAATAATTGAAGTTAAAAGCGTGGAATAACAATAAAATGAAAGTTTGTGTTATTATCTGAACGAGGGGGTTGTTCTAAAAGTTTGAAGCAATTACTTGTGTCTTTCTTAAAAATAATGAATTACATCCAAAAAAGATTAACATTTATGAAGAATTTTAAGATTCAATAACATATTTTTGAAAAGTTAAATCAGAATTTCAAAGTATAACTACTTCGTAGTCTAGAGCCACAACAGTGATCTCAATTTTTTATTTTTGCCAATAACTTTTTTAATTTTCCACAAAGTGTATGTATTCTAAGGAAGCTTTCAAAATATTTTATTTAATTTTTTTAAATAATTTGTATCAGCTGTATAGTTGTCATATAAATATAGCTTCGTATATTCACTTTATTAGTTTATATATCTGGTTCAAATTAATTCTAGATTTAAATATGGAATATGTTATGTAGTCTCTAACAAATAGATTTAAAAGCTAATCACAAGTGCGTGTTATTTGTATATATATATATTTCATGGGTATCATTCAAAAGTTCAGTGGACCATAAAATAACGTTCCATGTTTCGATATTATCTAATACGTGTTTACCGATATTCATGTTTTCTATTAATTAACTATCTTCAGTTTAGAAAAACCAAGCTAGGAGAACGGCCTCATTTAATTCAGTGAAACAAAATCTACAATATAGCACGCAAAACAAATTTTGAATAATTTCATTTTTTTTATCTTACATTAGATTAGCTCGATATGAAGGATAAGTGCTTATTGCAAACGTTTAGCGGAATAGGTTTAGTTTTGCATGTGCGTCATTCCGAATATTGTAATAAATATATCAATCGGATAGAAATTTAAATAATTCAATTTTATATCCTTTTTTACATCAGAGTTTAACGCTTTTTATTGTTATACGAATATTTTAAATAATTTTTATTAAAAAAGCAACTAGGATGTAAATGAAAAGCAACAGAATTAATGGAATTCTATGAATTAAAAATGTTGAAAAACACTTTCTGTAAAGTGCTTAGTTGAAGTTGAATCTTTTATTTATCTCCTTGGTGAAAAAATCCTTTAGAACTGTGAGGATCTAAATATTTTCGGGTTATAATACCGCAGTGTTGAAAATAAGGAGAGCTGTGTTTCCGCTGTACAATACAAATTTAATAGAGTAAGAATTGTGATATCAATCAACAAAGAGTTCTGACATCAAACCACCAGATGAGAGATGTTCAGAGTTGTGACATCAATCCACCAGATGAGAGATGTTCAGCGTTGTTACATCCATCCACCAGATGAAAGATGTTCAGAGTTGTGACATTCATCCACCAGATGAGATATGTTCAGAGTTGTGACATTCATCGCCCAGATGAGAGATGTTCAGAGTTGTGACATCCATCCACCAGATGAGAGATGTTCAGAGTTGTGACATCAAACCACCAGATGAGAGATGTTCAGAGTTGTGACATCAATCCACCAAATGAGAGATGTTCAGAGTTGTGACATCAATCCACCAGATGAGAGATGTTCAGATTTGTGACATAAATCCACCAGATGAGAGAAGTTCAGAGTTGGGGCATTCATCCACCAGATGAAAGATGTTCAGAGTTGTGACATCAAACCACCAGATGAGAGAAGTTCAGAGTTGTGACATTCATCCACCAGATGAAAGATGTTCAGAGTTGTAACATATCACTTTATTTTTATATTCTAAAAATTAATTCAATAATCCATCGTGGATCCAATAGAGTAATACATACATATTTCGAGCAAATTTTCCTATTGGGTTGATAAATATTGTTAACATTTTGAAAGAATTTTTTTGGACATTTTTAGGTTTATTAAATTTTATATTGTTAAATATGTTTTTTCCCATAAACTGTTATATATTAATTAATGACATATGACGAATTTGGCGAGTTTTCGCAATTTTAATATTAATAAATAAATTATGTATTTTATTTGATTAATAATGTCTACATATTAAAAATATATGTATTTAAATGTACGTTTTCTATATTGCATATTTTTTTTATATTGCTAATGATAAAGTATAGACTGTTCAGTAATTGCCAGACGACTTAACGATAGGTCATTTATTATAATTTTAACTTCCAAACAAAATATGTGTTAATATTGAGATTATGGATGAAAATATGCATATCAAACACAAAAATAATTATAAAAAAATAATATGGGATTTTAATTGAGAATTGAGACCTACATTATTTATTGGCTGACGTCAGAACCAAAGATTAACCAATAAAAATGATATACAGAATAGTATCCTTTAAAAATGACGCAAATATAATAATCTCCTTCCAATGGTAAAAGTTGATAAATTTTTCCTATTCATTACTTTTTTGCCTTGCATTAGTCAAAACATAGTCAAGAAACAGTGTGATTTCTAAAAAAAAGGCAGGTAACAAAACAAACACCGGACAATGGCCCCGACGGAAAACATGACAACCCCCTCCTCCCTGTGTACGCCGGCAATGAAAAGGCTCATATTCAACACCCTCAAAGAGATCGAGCAGTACCTGCTGTACTGCAGCGACAGTATCTACAACGAGACCCAGCGGCGCGAGCTGTTCTCGGTGATCAAGGAGGAGCGCCACTCCCTCAGCGGCACCGCCAAGCTCCCCACGCCGGTGCTGGTCGGCCTGATTGTCGCCAACTTCCTCATGATCGTGTTCGGCGCATCGGGCAGCTTCCTCGTCATCTACTCCGTGGTGCGGAATCGACAGATGCGAACCCCCAGGAACGTGTTTATCGTGAACCTGGCCATCTCGGACCTCACCCTGTGCCTGTTCACGCAGCCCTTCACGGTGCTGCGCATCCTGGCCAGTCACCAGCCTTGGAATCTGGGCGACTTCATGTGCAAACTGGTGGCCATGTTTCAGGGGACGAACATTTTCGTGTCCACGATCAGTATCACGGCTATCGCGTTGGACCGATTTCAGGTGATGCAATGGAACGGGATGATGCTGATTGCATTTTATTATTTATATTTCTAGTATTTTGTGTGAAAGGCGTTTGTCTCCTCTGGAGCGGAGTAAATCAAAAGGTTATATTATAATGTCTAAACAGGTATTGACCAAAAGTTTAGATATTATGATATCATTTTTCGTTTAATTTAGATGCTGGAGTAGTACTTATAAAAAATGATGTTGCGTTGTTTTGGTTTAAAAAATATATAAATAGACAAGTCTTTCTCATAAAAGTAACATAAATAACATAATATATAACATAAATGTGCATACTTTTATACAAAGTTTGAAAACTTGTGTTATATTGTTTATTATTATTTTTTTATTTTAGATTTATTAAAAACACTATCTATGATCTGCACATTTTTTTATTAATTAAAGTCTTTATTTTTTAATTTATAAAATAACATACGATCCATGTCGATGTTTACTTATATAACAGTTATAGTATTATGTAATACACTTTAAAAATACACTTTTAATCATTTATTTAAATAGAATATATTATTATGTAATTCTTTTAAATAAACTTTATTTTTACTTTAAAAAGGTCAGTTAGAGAAATTCGCAAATTAAAAAAATAAGTAAATGTTTGAATTGAGTTTTAATTTAGTCTGTTATAATCTTCCATTTCGATAATATTTTTCAATATAAACATCACCTGACAATAAATAGTTTGTTTGTAAAATTACATTATGTAAGAAGAGTATAAATAACTTTTGTATTTTGGTTACATTATGTTGGCCACTGAATGTATTTAAATGTTGTGTCGTCATTTAATTTTACTTATTAAGAATACCTCTATAATTATTCGTAATTGCTAGATTTGTTCGAAGCTATAGAACTTACTTTGCTTGCTTTGGTTGACACCCCTAATAAAGCAACATTGTATATGATAACTTTTTGACGTGATACCTATCCCGAAGTATCCCGAAGAACAACCTCACATTATGTAATTCATATTTAGTGAAAGAAAACCATAAATTAATATAATTAATAAAAAATTATAAAAACTAAAAAAATAAATATTAAAAAAAATTGAAATCAATATATGTTAATAATAAATTAATAAATAAATAAATAATTAATCCTAATATGTTCAATATTGCATCAAAATCAATTTATAATTTGTTGACTAAACGAATATTTCATTGTTTGTTGGTTAAAATAAATCGAGTATAACTGTAATGCGTTTTCTTTATATTAATCTCAAATGATGATATGTTGTGACATGTTTTTAAACTGACTCAAATTGCGTCATATGCTAAGCTCTATCAGAGCAACATTTCCCAATATTTCCTGTATTATTAACATGTATGCCAATCCACAACATGTGTACTAGGATCGTTAGCAAGTTACAATATGCGTTATCAAATTATATGTTTTAAATATTCAATTACTTAAACTTTTCATAATTTTCTGTATTATAATTTTTCACAGAGTATGTATATGTCTCCCATTAATAATTTTTTGATTTTATTAATATACAGCGTGTTCCATAAAGTTACTGCAAGTGTAAATAATATTTATTACTTGGTACAGTTAAGCAATTATGCAACGTGATGAATGTAGGTTTTGTTAAAGGTAAAGGACTTTTAAAAGACTTATTTTAAGAGAATCTGTAAAAACTTCACTGTAATTGCATGCATCTTACTTGATTATGTAGTTTTGAATAGACTTAAATAAGTATATAAATAAGTATATTTTAAGCCAAATACATTATTCTTCAATTATTTCATAGAAACTACTGTATTTGAGCACAATACATACTTGTAAACCAATCAAATGCATCCCGTTTAATTTATATAAGATGGCATTACTATTATCTATTTTCGTTTATAAAATATTCAATAGTTTGTAATGTCCTATAGTCCAAAATGTGTTATATTATAATTATAATTGGGTTTAAATTTTTAATTCAATTAATTAAAACTCGTTTTCAATTATGTATATCATATAAGAGTTAAACTATAGAAACCTATTGTAAAGTATTTGTATTATATAATACAAATATAATATTATAATTAAATATGGATCTATTAAGTGAGTTCATAGAAAATGCAACCTTATTATATTTATGAACTATTTGAGTTATTTCAAATTAGGAATAACAAATTTTGTTTAAATAAGTTACTTTTAAATGCTGTTATGATTTAATTTAAATTAATTAGAAAGCATTAACAAATAATTTTGATATAAAATAAAGCAAAATCAAATCAAAAAATGAGAATTCTATCTAAATAATAAATTTAATGAATAATTAACAGCAAGTAACTTTCGTTTCATTAATTGGAAAATATTAAAAAAAAAATTCAGTAAAAAAACAAGTTATTCGGCAGTCACAATAGGAAATACCCGGAAACATAACCTCAAGAATAAGCAGGAAATGCTATCGACAAAATAGTTGATTAATTAGGCAAGTGACACATTTTTTTGTAGCAAAACTGTTTTGGGAATAATAATCAGCATAGAAGTGAAAGGTCACGCAAGAAAGCTGTTGATTTTTATAGGAAACAATGCCAAATTTATTCTAAACGTCAACAATTGAATCTTGTCTTCGTGTTAAATAGCAACATGTCTGTAAATGATCGAGAGATTAATATTGTGTTCCTGTTATGTGTTTCGTAATCTAAACAGAGGGTCTAATCATTTCAGTATTTTTAAGAATTTTGAACAAAATTTTAAAAAAAATGTTTGTGCTGATTTATATACTTTGGAATGTTCTTTATCAGAAAATGTTAGGTTTAAGCAGGTATATAGATCACAAAAGCATA
>JAUZND010050677.1:0-19536 GCA_034780555.1 Coelogynopora nodosa | reverse complement strand
AGAATTTGAATTTTCATTTACATAATTTTCATAGTAACTATGCTTTGTAGAAATGACCAAAGTCTTAACTAAATTACGTTGTACTACAAAATTCTCACGATCGATTATACTTCCTGTATATACAACCTGTTTTGTTAAAATATTCGAAAATGAATAAAAACTTGTTTTTACAGATACTTCTAAATACCAGGACATTTGACAACCTTATCTGGATGCCCACGATAGTTGGTAGGTCTGCGTCTGTGTGTAGCCTAGTTATAAGAAGGAACACTAGAATGCAAAACAGGTGTTCCCTAATTAACAATAAAATGCTATCACTGAAGTGCTATTTACATAATATGCATTTACTGTTTTTATTATTCCAAAATGAACTAATCTATCAATAATTGTAACTAAGGAGTTTTTTAAGAAACATTTGATGGCAATGCATCTAGACTAAATATACAAATATATATATATATTAGCCTGCCTAACTGTTAAAAAAATAAAATTTATATATTTTTTCCAAATACCACAAATAAAATAATGACATATAAGATTTGGAAATATACAAATGAATAAGATATCAAACATTTTCTATGACTTGTTACAAATCTATTAAAAGCTAAAAAACTAAAAAATTTCCGGGCTATGGATAAACTCCGTGACTTTTCCAGGTCTTACAGTACTGCGTAACACTGAATTGTTAGAACTAACAGGGACAGTTTAAGAGAGCAGATAGGGTGGACAACCTACCAGTGTTGGTGTAGTGCATCCACTGCAGCATGATCTCGGGGGCCCGGTACCAACGAGTGGCCACATAGCCGGTCATGGCGTCATCCCGCTGTCGGGCCAGCCCGAAGTCGAGGATCTTCAGCTCGCAATCCTCGTTGACCGCGATGTTGGAGGGTTTGAGATCCCGGTGGATCAGGTCTGCACTGTGCAGGTACTGGTGCGATGATTAAAAGGGGATGGGGGGCAGTTAGATCAGCGTGGACCGATTTAACAAGCCACTGCACTTGTTTATTTTGGTAAATAAAAAAAATCACGTATTTTTGTTGTACACAAACATTAAGGTTTTATTTAGTCGTATTGATATTAAATTTGAAAAATACAAAGATATTTATGAGCGTGTGTATGGAAATTTACAATTGTTTGTACATAAAAAAGTGGCGAGAAAAATGTAATAATTTTCTAAAAATAATTGAGGATAGTTAATAGTTTCTTGGCGGACTCATTCTATAAAAATAAATGAATGCGAAATTTTGTTTAAAAGTTCTTGTTAATATCTATTGCACACTGAATCACCAATTATATTTTTTAAGTTGACTTTAACTTCTTTCCTTTTAATTCTTATAAAGATTGGGTGGGGCATTTTGCGCTTCCTTATGATACATTTTACGATAATACATATTTTTATTATACTAATGTTTTTTAATTTTGTTATCGATTTCATGCCTAAAACAAAAATATTTTCATTGCTTTCAAAAATTCGTACATATTAACAATTTTAATTAAGACTTTTAATCAATTGAAAAAATCAAGACAAGTTGCGTAGTTCACAATAAAAAAATGTGGGAAGTTATGGTACAATAATCCATGGAACTATTTTTATACTCTTCAAGAACACTATCAATTTATTCAATAGATTACAACATGATCGGATATACATGTCATGATTCGAAGTTTATCAAATTCTAATCATTGATGTTTAGAATTTTCATGTTTGAATTTTATGCCATAGTTTCTGATATTTATAATGTAGGAAGTTTTAAAATATTGGTTTAATTACCTAGAATTAGTTTTTTTAACCTTTGGACATAATTAAATTTATTCATACAGACTAAAATAAGAAGAAATGCAAGAATAAGTAATCCTAATAATAAAGCGTTACTCTTTAATCTATTTTTACTTCAATTTATGTCTACAATTTCAATCAATACAATAAACTACGCTTCAACAGGGTAATCTGAACCTGTTCATAAAAATATAGGGGGGAAAACGTTTACTTCAGCCCAACTATAATATTCTAATTGAGTAACGTATCAGTTTCATCTCATTCCTTCACTATTGTTGATGGATGCCATTTAAATTTTTTTGTCTGCTTCTTTCTATATAATTAACTTTATGCTATTTATACTTATAACAATATTTTTTTTATCGCCATGACGATAATATGAATGTCTCAAATCTCTAAACAACCAATTAGTCTTATTTCTTGCTTTTCAAATTTATGTGTCTTACTAGGTCATGTTAATAAGTTTAGTATAATATAAAATTTTAAAAAAAATATCATTAATGAAAATATAAAATACTAATAATTAATTACTGCATAACTCCTACAAGCACAATAAAATCAAATTATGGTTCTTTAATAAATATACATATTTTGTAAGAGTTCGTGATTTTTCTGAAAACAATCGGAATGCCAAGTTTCACATTTTTGATTCAGAGTCTGCGTGAAAATTATTCAATAAAGTGGATAACACGTAACTGTTTCGCAAATCGATCCCTAGAATACATTAATTAAATGCAGCTATTACAAATTTGATACTGAAATAATTAATACCACAGAGAAATTTAATCATTCGACAAATGCATTTAAATTCATTACTTTTTAACAAGGATGATAATTATATTATAACATACAACAGGCTAATATTTTTAAAGTCTAAACAATTATTTTTTATTATATAATAATCAGAAACCTACTTATTAGAAATAATTCAAATAAAAGCAGTCACACAAACCAATCAGTAATAATAACCAACATATAATAACCAACTGTTAATTATAACAAGGAAAACTAAAGTCTATTTGATTAACAGATTCGAAACGACAATATGTCACCGCACCGGCCTAAGCATATTACGTTAATAATACTACGGTTATTATATTACTGTTAACGTCTATTTTAAGATACGTTTACAATGTTAAAAACGTTCACAAACTATATTATAGAGACCATAATAGCAATCAATAATATCGATTTATACTTACACTACCGTCATGGAGCGATAGTTACGCTCCATGACTACCGTATACAATCTGAATAATGGATATTATCATAAACCATTATTTATGAACATCTGTTTTTAACATAAAATGGAAGAGTGGACTACCTGACTCGTTCAACATTTAGCCACTACTTCTCAGCTAGGCTATCTGGGTGTAGTCAAAAATAGAGAATTAGCAGCTATTTTTAACGTGTAAAAGGATATATTTGTCACGGGAAACCACGACGACTTCATAGTACATAGATATATAATTATTACTTGAGAACTTTAAGTTGCTATGTGTTGCTAATGACGTCAATAATAATCCGTTGATGCACGCTAAATTGCAAACAAAAAAACAACTAATAATATCTTTTTGAAACTTATTATGTGTTAAAGAGTTATACAGAATTCTATAAAAAGTATAGAACAATATTATCACAATTTTTTCAATTAGTTTCACCAATTTCACAATTAGTTCTCCAACGGTTTACAACAATTAATAGTTTAAAATAAATAGGAAAACATATAAAAAGAGCGACAGTTTCGTTGAAAGTCGTTATTAGTAAGGCAATTGTATTCCCAATATTATTTTTAATCATATTAACAGAACATTTACAAAATAATGGAAAAGCAAGACTATAAAATGCTACCCTACTCACAAACGTTTTTTAATAAAAAAATTATTAGGATAATACTACAATAAACTATATTCATAATAAAAATAATTTAAGATTGCCGCGTAACAACATACTTGGAAATATCTATAATATATCAGATAATATGACATGTATCCAAATAACGAAGTCTAACGATTCCAAATAAAGCTGTTTTTGAAAAAATTCCTTGAAATTATTGTAAACAACGTTCAATAAAATTGTTAAAATAAATACATTTTCTTTAAACTATTAACTGTCAACGAATAATATTACATTGAAAAAATAAGTTACCTATTAAAAAAGTTGAACTATAAAGTTTAAACTATAGACAATCTTAATAACAGCAAATTACTAGAAAAAAGCAGAAAATATGTAAATTCAAAATAGAGCATCCTTTACTCACGTGAGATCAAGACACAATAGAAAAAAGAGAAATTTGATTTCTTTATAATTAAAAATTTCCTAGAAAAGTTATAAAGGAAAAAATAATATTTTGAAAAATGCAAAAATATATGAACTACCTACGAGAATGAAAAGTTAAACTTTACATAACAAATAAAATCAAAGAATATTATTAGTTACTGTCAAAATAACACTTTGTCGGTTCTATTAATTTGTTCCAATTTTATAAGTTTTAAAATTATGAACTTTATATTTTCGCAGAGCAAAATGAAATTAAGAGGAATAAACTGCACACTTCTAGACACACACAGGACACCGTGAAGGTTACAAACGGGAATACCTAACAGCTCTCCGGAGATTAGTGTCAAGAATGTTTACACAATATTCACTCATTTTATTGCTCACTTCGTAAAGGAGACACACCACACCAAAATATCGGGGAATAAATTATGTATGTTAGTCAATTGTGGGAAAATAGCCATCGGGAAACATAAAACTCAAATAATCGATACCAACACTTTCTAAATACCCACAGTAATCACTTCACAATCAAATAAAAAGCCAGAGTGATAAAATATATGTGATAGACGCAGAAATAGCGAATTAGTTTGCATCGCAGGAGAAGTTAAAAGACAAGTACACAATACTCTTAAAAGTATAATAAATAGACTGTTATTTATCATTAAAAAAACTCACTTATGGTCTAAAGCTTTGTAAACAATATTAACTCAATAAAAAAAATTATTAAATGAAACATCTGGAGAAACTTAACTGTAACATCCAAAAATTTTTTTTCCCATTTTAAAAATAATCAATAATTGATTAGAAAGTTTAATACGCATTTAATTTCAATTAAAATTACTTAATTACATAATATGAACTTGGTATGAGGTTAAACATTATTTTGATTCAAAATTTTCAAATATCCCTTTTTAAATTTTAAGCGACAAAACCGATATAATAATAAATATACAACTAATATTAAAACAAGCAATTAAGTTGAGATTTTTTATATTTTCAAAAATGTCTAATCATGTGGTAATTCTATTCAGTATACAATATATATTACAAATAATTTATTTTAATATCAATAGTAGATGATCACATTCTATTCCATTCCTCAACACCACCATAAAACAAATCAAAAATAAGAAACAACATTTTATAATACTATCATGATGGTTTAAAGGGAAAACATTTCATAACCAAATTCCAGAAAGCTAAAACAAAAGGAGTGCGTTATCACCAAACCACAAATATATATTTTTAAGTTTACAATACAAACATAGTTTGTACTTTATGAAAATGTATTATATTATTATAAATTGTATATAAACATGCTTTATTATAGTATACTTTACATAGTTCTATTAAAACAATTATTATTTAAAAAAAATTATAAATGAATATTTAATTTTTCTATAACATTACTGAGACCTTCAGTAATGGTAGTTTTTTTAATTAAATTATGTATTTAACGTCTAAATCTGTTTAATAAACACTCAAAGACGGATCAAGGGCCCTGATTCTGGAGCAGTGACTAGTTTATGAAGCGCTTCACCAATGACTCTTAGAGAGTCACGGTCACTCACATTTTTCATATCAAACGAACCCATTCAGGGTCGCTAACTATCGACTATAGAACAGCTGCTAGCCAGGAACAGGAGAGTCCAAGCTCGGGCTCGAACCTGCTCCGAGACAACATACATGGCATCCGCAAACCGATAATGGCGTGTGCCGAGGTCGTTTCTCAGGCTTTCACCGCTGATTTCAAGTTGAAAATGTAATAGGTAGGTACGAGCTGCCCATATTAGACTATTGAATGTTAGGGTGTCCGAGTTACACGCTGAACATATAAAAAGTGTATTATACCAAAAGAGGAGGGGGTGTTCCACTTATATGCTAGATTTTACGGCAAATAATTGCAAAAATGTTTTATAATTCAATGAAAAACTTTTATAATTTATTGAAAACGGACTAAAGAAGTACAATGACTTTAAAAGTGCACATAAAAAGTACATGATAAAAATATTCTTCAAATCGACTTTGTCGAAAAATTGAGAAAGTTATTGATACAATCGAGTGAAAATTGACGGAACCCTAGCGTTGTCTGACTAAGTGATATAAACATCTGTAATCAATTGGTAGTGCTCTGTCTCTCCGCTGTTTGTACAGGCTCTGCGCTTAGAGCTTACTTATTACTGTTATTCGAAGCGACAAAAATAAGAAGTTAATGAAGACAACTTTTTGCAATAATCAATAACAATATTTCACTCTTAATTTTATAACCAAATATATACAACCTAAATTCTGATGATCTAAGCATTTCTAAAACATAATTTGCAATAATTTTTATAAACTATTGTTAAATATTCTAGTAATGTATAATCCAGTGCGTTACATTCTTTGTAATAATACATTAAATTATCTTGCTAATTATTGTATCAGCAAATGAAGATTTGTTTAGACAACCATAACTCACATTCTTTTAGCAACAGCCGTAAAGGGATCACAATAATAATTATGATATATAGGTCTACAGCTAGTTCAGGATACCTTATAGAAAGGAATATCAACTACAAATCAGCAAAACATTGGTCTATATCTTTTTGGCACAATAGGAGAATCCCTCTGCACACTCCAAAATTGTGCGTGAAACTTTAATATATTATACCGTTGTAATCGATAACTCGAAGTTTGTATAATTTATAATTAAAAACACATGTTAACTTGTCATTTGCAATAATTAACCGCTATCACAAAAATAAAAATATTATTTTTATCAAATTCCATACCAAACTCACTCATAACAGTAATAACAATTATTAAGCTCTCTAAATCAGCTATTGATCACGTCTGCATGTTAGTACTTCGATGCCTAACATAATATGTCTCCTATTACACTCCAATTACAGTACATTCCAATCCACAGATTCATTGCAAATATTTAATTAACGGCGAAGTGTTTTCAAATAATTTAATAATTCAGTTAACTAATAGAAAAATTAACTTAACAAAACAAATCATGGCCCTACCTTCAGCGCTCGCAGAATCTGGTATACCAGGAACTGGACGTGCTCATCCGAGAGGACCTGAGTTCGCACAATCGAGTGAAGATCGGCACCCATCAGCTGCGTTACCATGTAGCTGTATCGCGGTGAAATAGATAACATGTGCGAGTTGAAGAGATGACGAGAAAACCCCCCCTCCAACTCCCGGTGTTTATATAGCTTTCCGTCCTGTGACGAAATATTATAACACAACACACTGACTATATAACGATAGGCCAATGTCACTAATACAGGTGTCTACAATAAAACATACATTTCAACGCTGCGAGACAGTTCAACTTGAAATGGGAATTTATGGTGAATCGAAATTTATTTTACCACACAGTGGTTGGGTGTGGGGTACACATTTTTTCCTTCATATTTTTATCTCGAGAGTCACATCTATGAATGGGTTTTGGCGCATGATTGTAATTATAAATAAAATATGATCATATCACTAATTATACTGCAAAGTCTGCAATACAGCTGAAGCCAGTTAAGTATATAGTAACAAATTAACTGTTTCTGTGTCATGTACTTTTCGATGTTTCCTTTCCTGTTGTTGGGAGTGGGCGTTAAAATATCACACCTGTCATCATAAATAGGAAAGGAAAAATCTAACCGGAAGTACTCGATATTATATTCCCATAACTTTTTCATTAGTAACTATAATATATGAAGCAGATTCAACAATATGAATTAACATATATTTTCATAATTACAAATTGATATCAATATTGAACATAGTTTAAACAAAACTTACATATCATCAAATTCCGAGAGAGTTCTGTTTGGAGAGAAGGCATCGATAAGACACACGATCTAAAAAAGTTAATAAAAACATGTATATTGTATATAAGCTACGCTTAAAACAGACTGGTTTAAGACTATGACATTAAAACATTTGGCGGTGTCTATCTATTATAACAAGTTATCGTATCATAACCGAGATAACCTATCTTGTGTTATCATTAATAATATTAGTATAGTATCTATCAATGGCTCAAAGGACACACATTTATCGAAGGAAACTACATTATCGAGTGATTTGTTTTCAAGCAGATAATAATATTGTCATACATTTATATAACAGTTTTTTTAGCTCTTTTTAACTGTATATATCATAATTATTTACAAATCATTAAAAATACGAATGAAACATAAAAAAATGTTGTGACTATTTTGTAAAAACACCCATGATTACGTATTTATAACAGCGAACAAGTAAAGATATTTATAGTAGAATAAACCCACAACGTTAAAAAATAATTTATTAATGTGTTAATTGATTGCTATTATTTTTGATCATATTTATGTATATATATAGGGCCTACTCAATAAATAAACAAAACACATGAATTATTAATAGTTTACGCTTCAATTAGTGTATTTAAAAACCTTTCAACTACATTTGGGAGGTAATAAATATTATTATCTCAATATATAATTTTCACATCTACGGATGAATTATTAAATTTACGAATACTATAATGTTAAGTGGCAGATTTAAAAATCTTTTCTTTGACCGAAAACCTCTGCAACCTCATTTACGCCACTTTGTGACTGAATAAAAGTATATAAATATAATAAGATTATTTCACTGGAAATGAAAGTCGTCTAAAGACAACCAAACTCAAGCTATATTTTAACAACTGCGAATTAATAAGAATAAAATATCCATAAGTACAGATTAATAGAATAATCCACAACACCGCAGCTTAATAATAATACCAATTAATGTCTCTTTGAGCTCTCTTCACGTAAACTCAGTTTATCCTTGACCCATAAATAAAATATAATCCTAAATAATATTGATTAGCTATAAGTACACATAGGAATTTCAAAAATAGAAGTCGACTTTCCCAAAAAATTATACAGAAAGAGCGTGCAGGCAGAACGATCTGTCTAAACGGAAGAATGAGCTTGAATGGAAGTAATGCCTCGTTTCTAACTAAAGTAATTTGAAAATATATTAACTATACAGTAAGAAAAAACATATGCTAATTGGAAATATCAATTTGGTCCGGCCTTTCGATTAGTGTATATATACATAATATTACTGATTGAAATATGATTATTAACGTTAGAGCGACATTTGAATATTTCAATAGTAATTAAAACCTACTTCTAATTGAATATTCCAGTATATAACAAGACAAAAAAGTAGAATAAAGGGAAGATATATGCCGCCACTTTTGTCTTGCAGACAAGATATGTCAAATTGAAACGAGCGACATTTTTATCGACTAACTATTTTACAATAAAAGAGATAAGCATGCTCACAAGTAGAAACGTGTGGCTTTCTCAATCATATTTCTTAATTAACTAAATTTGACGGGAAACTGGTCTATACCGTACAATGCCTAGACACACGACCTGGCGATGTTAATAAACAAAAACCTTATCCCCCTAAAGACAATATTGTTACTATGGTCACTGACAGGCTGTGTCAAGAGTAGTTCAGGTGAATTTGGAAGACTTCTCTACCCTCATAATATCATACAAAGAGGCAATGTGTTCAATCGATTCAGTAGTCTTGTGCTATCAATGGCGTGTGAGTTGTTAATGTTCAACAAGAGAATTCTGTACAAATCACACAATGAAAGCAATATTAACGCAATTGACTTGTTAATTAATAATATATGGTATACGCAAACTAGTAATAGTTGTCCACAAAATTCTACAACACTATTACAATTTAAATAAAACGTTGCGTTATTATTTTTAGCACTTTTATTATTGTTCAAGTAAGAAAATATAATTCCAAGCCAAATCGTTCAAAATGTCAATTCAATCTTCAAATGTGTAATTGAATTTTACAATCAAATTGCAACCAACACAAACAATATTTTCTAGATCGTAAATCGATACAATATCGATTGCATGATATTGGAAATCAGCCGTCATAAATTGAATAAATTTTTTGGAACAATTACAAATAGAAACCGAACGAATACAGGAATGCAATTATAGATATAAAGTAGACAAAACTTTATACCGGAGAAACTAAATTACCGCTTCAATAATTTTAGCCTTGCAAAAAATATCACAATTTCCTCGAAAAGTTATCCGTAAAAATAAACAAGACATGCTTGCTAAATACAAATATCAACTTTGAGGCAAAACTAAGACAGTAAATTTACAAATAGATCGGTAAAGATTTACATTAAACATCAATCTAAACAAACACACAAAGTTACTATATTATGGCTAAGTACTTGGATAATAAAGCAGGAAACATGTTCAAAATAAACACTATATTTTTACAACTAAAACAACGATCAATGTAAATACTGACTAATTACAGTATAATTATGATGTATTATTTGATGAAATAATAATAATTACAAGAGAATATATTATAATGATATAATATTAGTTGAATTCACATATTATTTATTGACTACTAGATGTATTATTGTGTGATAACATATTAATATTACATCCACCTATAGCCTATACCCTTCTTTTGTGTTAATGCAAGTGGAAACGGGCAATAGTAGCCTAACCTTTCTTTGCCAACCACCTCGACGCAAATATAACTTAAATACTACCCCCCTTAATATAGTAAACCTCGCCAGGTACTGTCTACCCAGATAAAAGGGGATAAGATCATCTTCAAGCTGCCAACTGCCGTCTTTAAGGCATGCAACAGCATCTCGAACAGTATAGGGTTCAACGTATAGGAACACTCATCATTACCTGTCAGTAGTCAAACCATTTTACAAAGTCAATTACTAACTAAGCAAATAGTTCAACGCATTATCCTCATCAGTTGCTATATGTGGCATCGATTTTGCAAACCCCCCTATAATTTGATCAATTCATGGCTGATTATTCGAGAAAGAAAGCAAAGAAGATCGACTATAATTCACTTGACATCAACCTTATCAAGTGATTATTCATTCAGAAAAGATAACATTTTAAGAGTTAGTTTTTTTTAATCCTTGTTTACTCATACTGGTTTTCTTTTTATTGTAAATGGTTTTATTTTTAATAAAACAGCTTAAATTGACAAGCCACCGTCATCAAATGTAATAAATATAATATTTTAATCGTCTTATAGTGAATTTATGAGGATAAATAATCAAAAATAAACAATAATGATACATACAATGTATACAACAGAATATGTACAAAGTATCACAAATTCATAGAAGTCAGACATAAACAGAAAAACATTTAAAATAAGAGTAATATATTTTCGATATATAGCTTTTTTTGACGAGTTGAAATCAATGTATGACGTTGTATAGGTTGGACAAACATGTAATCATTTCATCATTAGCTTTACGGAACATATTTTTAATATACAACATTTTTCCTTGCTTAGGTTGTGTCTATTAACTGGATTTAATAGACATTAATCGATTATTATAATATTCATAGACATTTAGTAAAACAGAATTCATTTTTTAAGGAAAACTAATAATTTCACACAAAAGAAAGAAACTGGCAACCAGGAACCTTGGAAATTAAGTTTTAAATAGTTAGAAAGCGAAGCCCCTAGCTAGAATTTGAAGTCTAGGAATTAAGGATTTTCGAATTATAAATATCCTTTCTTAGGGAGACCCTCTTTTTGAAAAATTAATCGGAAACATAACATACTCATAGAAATTTCATTTTTAGGAAAATGACTTTTTATATTAAATCGACTAAGTATGTTGATATCTACAATGTCCAAAAATATTAGCATATCATATATTTTTGAAATGTTCAAATGATTCTCCTTAGCAAGTTTTAAAAATGAGTTACGTATACGTCAGTTATGTTCCCGAAAAATTACAATAATATTTTTATTTAATTAATCTTATAACATTTATATCTTTTAATTTATGCCCCCCTCAATGGCTACACCACTAACAGGAAACATCAATCGTAACGCAAAAATGAGTCAGCTCACATTCTCGTGGTCCATGTGTTTGAGCATTTTGAGCTCACGGTAAGTCCGCTTGCCGTACTCCGAGGACTGAAAGGGGCGGGTCAGCTTCTTGATAGCAACCTGACGCTGAAGGACCTTGTCATATGCCGAGCTACACGGACAGAAAAGTGAGAACATTAATAAATAGGTTTATGTTGTAGATATTACGGATATTACACTAACAAGTATAAGAGATAAATTTGAAAAACTACCGGGAAAATATAAATAACCATCAAAGTTTAATAAATAATCAAAGTGTTTTATGTTGTATTATTAAAAATGTTCAAATAAGTATCTACAATCAAAGGATGAAAATTATAAATTTAATATCATTCTTATTCGAAGAACAAAAAACAACACATTTTGGATTTATTCTTTTCTAAATTTGTTGAAATTTGTCAAAACTATTAATAACATCAGTAGCACAGATTAACAAGATTTTACTATATATTATACATTTATTCTGACTTTATCTTAATTTCACATGAGATAAAAAGAAAATAATTAAAAAACTGTCAAAACGTGTCTTAAGAAAATTATTCAATATCTTCATAACTAGGATACTATATAAAATAGTGAATTAAATCGACAACCGTAACGAGATAGCTCTTAGCCTGATCAAGTTATCTAAAAAGGTAATGAAAGCGACGAACAAAAAATAACATCAGTTATATGTCATTGCTCGTCTCAATTCTAATTGGATTTATACGTGATAAAGCAACGTTGACGCCTTATAAAGTTTTAAAATAGTATAACTAACACGGGCTTGCTGTATGTAGTACTAAAGTCATATATTGCCAATAGATAACTACGAACAATATATGTCAAAATCAATATTTTAAAATGTTAAAAAATATCTAAATACAAATAAATATATGTTTAACTCACCAAACTGATCCGTAAGCTCCATGACCAATAGCTGCTAAGTCTTCATAGCGCGATGGCACATTCCACGTAGTGTGAGATATCTCCAATGTCTGAAAACCTTCCTGCATTTCTTCTGTATGACAACAAAAAAGGCAGAGTTTTTCAATGACCATTGTATCATTTAAGTATGTACACAATATCAAAAAAACAAGTCATTACAAAATTTGAAATAAATAATGTTTAAAGCTATAAAACAGATAAATGCACAGTTCGTAGAAGAATCAACCCCATCGCAGTTGATAAGAAAATGAAATTACTCATTTCCTCAACACAGCAGTATAAATAGTAATAACAAGATTCACATTCTAGACGGGGAAATTGAAGAAATTTGATTGGCCGATAGAGACAAGTATTTGCGACTGAAAATAGTTACAATCAATCGTAGTTAGGGATAATTTTAGAAAGACGCGTGGCAAGTATTGTGCATTACATGGCATGCAGTGGTGACCAAATATACATGTTATGTAAAAAGATTTACGACGATATTAGTTAATGTTGTATAATTATTGATATGTTTTTATTAAATAATATGGAAAGATAACATTATTACTATATTGCAGCTAAAAATTTCTCTCCACACTATGTATTACAGAAATTTCAACAACAAATTAAAAACTAAAAATTCTAAATTTACAAAAAGAAATTCTTTCATGCAAAACAGTGTAAAAAATTGAAATCATATACTCAATAGAGATACAACGAAACGAAAATAGGGAGTATGACAGACAACAGCATATATTGAGTGGTTACCTAGAGTTACTCCCGCATCCAATAATGAACTCGGTAGTTCAACACTCATTCTTTGTATCTGTTACCACAAAAATAAGTGCAGTAATATTTTAACCAATCAATTAATATATTATAAGGTCAGATGAAACAAAAAGGATTTTAAAGAGAAAAGTTCACTATAATCAATAAATACTGTTTTATACCCCTTAAGCGGAAGCCGAGGAAGAAGTTGAAGCTGAAACATAGATTGAAGTGACTGAATATTGAAGTCGCTCATGAAATACTTCGTGTTCAGTTAATAGTCCATATTCACAAAGAAGACTCGTTGTCCCTCATCTACTATACAATTATAACTGTCCTAGCAAAATTGCCCATATATATAAATATATCTATGTGTGTTAAATAATAACTGTATACTGGATTCACTATTTAAAAGTTCATAAGTTAGATTGGTACACGATTGACATTTTAATTATTAACTGAGTATTTTAGGACCTAAAGGCACACTTCTTAATACATATGATAAGAAATTGCTTGTGATAATTCTGAATAATTACTTTGTGCATGTATATGAATAGTCTACTGTTATATAATGTTAATAATACTATTTCTAATATGTCATTTATAAAAACATAATTATTATTGAGATTGAATATTGTACAGACTGCTATAAATTATGTTAAAGTGTTGTCACCAGATTGCCAGGAGTTCAAATAGAATTCCGCAAATGGTTAATAATTGTAAGACTAGGTGTATGGTATCTAATTAAATACAACACTCATTGTTGATCCAATTGTAAGACTAAGTGTATGGTATCTAAGTAAATACAACACTTTTTGTTGATCCAATTGTAAGACTAAGTGTATGGTATCTAATTAAATACAACACTCATTGTTGATCCAATTGTAAGACTAAGTGTATGGTATCTAATTAAATACAACACTCAATAAAAATAAAAACTGTGATATTATGTATACTACAAAAATGGGTGTGATTTTTTACTTATGAAAAGTTGGTGTATTAGCATAAAACGATGTTAAAGGAATATGCCCAGAGGATTCAGAATTCTTAAATTACTAATAATTAATATAAATAGGTTGTTGAAAATTGAAAAAAAAAAGAATATATTCTTATATATAAAATTATATTATATATTTTAATTTATAATTTTCAATAAACATATTGTATGGACGAGTTTTTGTATAATAGCTCTCAAATTTGCACATTGATTAAAACATACAAATAATATTTCTGGATGCCACATGTACACACAAAGAAATATTTGATTTTTCTCTTCTGTAGATCTCTTTGCTTACTAATCACTGAATTAAAAATGTAAACCTTGTACAAAATTTGTTTAGCTACTACTAATGCATGGGCTATACAAGTCATCTGTCATTGTTTGACTTATTGTTGGTCACTAATTAAGTTTTTGGGTTAGGTTATTTTAAATGTTTTGTATGATATTTGAATATATGTCAAGGTCATCAAAGCTGAAGTTGCAAAATCATAAAAATAGTGAACTCACGACAGCATTATTATAGTTAACTTATAAGTGTATTATGATTATTTGTGGGATCTAAGTGAAATGTAATAGAATTTGATATGAAGTGTTAAGTAAATCAGACATGAAAGTGAACAGTAAAAAAAAGACAGAAATCGAACAATCTCTTAGAATGCATCTAAAATTGATTTATTTTATATGACATGTGTCGTAGACAAAATATAATTATTTTTATTTTGTGAACCAAATATAAATCTATTTTATTTAGTCCTGACCGAAATAAAATATTTTTCAATTAGTTTGTAACAGCTAGAAATTATTTTTAATTCAATATGTACCGATTTCTATTGTGTGTGAACCAAATATAAAGTCTATTTTATATAGACTTGACGAAATTAAAGTTTATTTGTTCATAACGTATAGAAATTGTTGTCCGGATTAATTTTTGTTTCTGTTAAGGACAAATTAATTATAACATTTCATTTGATCAGATGAATTTGTATGGTCCAAACTAAATAAAGTAGATTTATATTTGATGCAGACAAATTAAAAATAAATATTTTTGGTTCATTCAAAATAAATAAGTTTTTATTTGGTAGAGCTCATTAAAAAAATTAAGATGATTTATAATGTTATTTCAAAAGGAATAGTTCAAAAAGCATTACATACCATTTTTAAAAATAAATTACAGATAATATTGTATACAGAAGCTAGTCTTTATTGTATGATTACACCCAGTCGAATTGACATGATAAATACATGAAAAGCAATTTGAAAAAAAATTATGCATAGGCTATATAATTGACGGACAAAATAGATGCTATTTATTCAAATTATGTAACCAAAAAATAAAGATTTTATACCAAAATAGTTTACAGAAAAAGAATGAATAATTTGTTAAATTAAAAATATAGGCTTACATCTATTATAAACAAGAGATGTGAATAGAGGAGACTGGAATTCACCAGCCAACCACATTAAACTTTTCCATTCAACTCATGTCACAAGCTTAGTGCACAAATTTACAATTTGTGATTATGTGATGAGGGTTTTCTGAACAGTGTCAAACTGAATATCAAGTTACATTTGAAAAATTAAAGAAAATAAAACTTGTCATTTTGTTTTTTTGTGTATTTTTTAGCAGGAAAATAATTTTGAAACATCTTTCATAAAACTAAAAATTAAATAATGTATTGCAGAACCTGTGAGTGATTTTGAGTTTGAAATCACTCAGTCACTAAACAGAAGGGATAACATTCAAGAAAATGTATAAAAATGGAGATGTATAGACATCAAACTGCCAGCTTTTTTCAGGTTTGGATTTCCAATTTGAACTTTCTATCTTTTCCATCCATACCCCATTTTCTCCCACTTCTTGTTTTCTTTCCTTCCCCCCTACCTGGGCTAGGTTGATAGGCAACCTGCCCTATCCTGAACTCTAAAAAGGATAAATACTGATCATGTCTAAAAGAAGAAAAAAATTGACGTTCTCCCAATATATAATAGAAAGAAATGTATACTATTCAATTCTAAAAGGGAACATTTTTTAATGCATCTATTTTTACCAGCTCAATACAATAATTGAAAACAGTAAATAACTTGTTAATTTACTTGTCCAAAAGTTTCTCAATAGAATCTCAATAATTAAATTAGCTACTATAAAGATAGTTTTTTTCTTTGAATAGTTGTTTTAATTAAAAAAAATTGGAACACATAAAAAGCAAACTTATTTCAATTTTCGCTTGAGTTTCCCCTTCCTTTTGGGTCAGATACTCAATGCCTTTACCTTAGATAGAGCCTTTTGAGTTCTCACATACCTCTTTCTATAATTCCAAACAGAATGCTGTTTTTGAAATGAAAAATATAATATATGTTCCGCCTCATAATTTTTTTGTAAATAAATGTTTTTTCTAATCTTATATGGTTTTCAAATATCATTATAACTTAAAATCTATGTTGTTTCTAATTATATGTGTGTATATAATTATTGAGTGTTGTATTTAATTAGATACCATACATTTAGTCTTACAATTGTGGACGTTTATTACATTCCTTGTACAAAGACCAAAGAAACAGGTAGGGATACACTCTGCCAATACAAGCCATTCAATGGATTTTAAAGCAGCCTATTTAATTATTTACTGTAATAATAATCTACAATTAGATGCATTATCTTATGGAGTCAGCTTATATCACAATTAACAAATATAGTATATGTAATCAAAATTCTGGTTTCTTTGTAAATAAATCTACTGCTGCTAATTTTTTAACTCTATGTAGCTCTCTTTGCACCACATTCCTCATTCTCTTTGTCTGATTTACCCTCTGGCACTGTGCCATTGTTATTATTTTTTGCTGCCATCTTATTGATCATTTTAAAATATTTGTTTCTAGTCTCATTATATATAAATTGTGTTCATGTATCTACTTTTCCATTCTTGATAATGATGTTTGGTTGATATCAAAACATAAACATTTTTAAACATTCTGGGTTTATTCTACTGTTATAATATAATAGTTGACTAGGAATCATCATTTGACAAGGAATCATTTCATTAAAAAAATAAGCATTATAATAATAAAAACCTCAGCTACATATATATACTAAAAGTTTAGAAGTATGTTTTAAAATGACAGTGAAATAAAATTACAGTGTTGATAATTATCAATTTATATTAAAATATATAACTTTTTCTCAAACAATTGTATTAAAGACATCTATAATTCTTTTCAGTGGTTCATCTGGTTATAATTACAATAATAATCCAGTTGCAAAAAATATTAGAAAGATTGTCATTAATAACTAACTCTGATTCCTCTTTATTTAACTTTGATTCCACTTTATTTAAATCTAACTATAATAGAAATAGAATAAAAAGTAAAAATAGTTCTATAGTCAGCTACATATTGTTTAAAATGAAAAAAATAATTAATATAATATTATAAAAATATTTATATTTTATTTAATGTAGTGACCATCTAACCAAAGTACTCTACTTTGTTTTATTGCAAACTCACTTGTTATATTGAACTGTGTTCACAATGTGAGAGTTGTATAAGATCATGACATCAGTATAACATTGACACAACCAATGCACACAGAAATGATGTGTTCATATGAATAAGTCCAATTTTCTTACATTAATTTATCTAATTTTTTGGTTTTTACTTTTTCATAAATGTGATTAATTTGAGACCAAATTAAGTTGTCAACAAAATGAAGCAAACTAATACACTATGTAATTATTTAATTAACCCTCATGCACTAAGGAGGGGGCCGGGGCAGTAACTTCCCCTTAACCCAGAACCAAAAATTTTCCAAATGACTTGTCCAAATTTTCTTGCAACATTTATAAAAAAAAGTTTTTATCTGGCACTTTGAAGGTCACTCCAGAGGTATATTTTTAGACTTATGATGCATTTATTCGATTAATATTTTAAAGAAGCATATACATTCAACACTAAATTATATTTATGAAAATATTTTTATCCTAAAAAAGTGCCAGCCCCCCAAATTGACCCAAATTTATGTATAAGGTAAATTAGCACATCTTTCAAATACTTTAAAAAAATTCACTAAAATTTGTTTAGAAAAAAGTTGTGATCCTTTTTGTAAAAAAATTTTAATTCTGAAAATTGCATGTTAATAGATAAGAAATTTTCTGAAAATGCCATTATTTCTTGAATTTTACTTCTATTGTTTTGAAATTGGGCATAATATCATCCTTTGGCAAGATACATATGGATACCAATTTTTTTTTAAATCTAAACAGTTGAAGATGGTGATCAGGATCATGTGATTTTGGGTAAGGACTGGGAATGCATAAATAAGAAATTCTGAAAATGACATTTATCAATAACAGATTCATTTAAAAGTTGGTAAGTGTTATTAGAAAGCCATTAGAATACTACATGACACATTTTAGCTTTCTATTACTACCCTTACATGGATTTCCAGATATTGACCCTATGATGTCATCAAAGACCCAGTGGTACATATTTTTTATAGATGTAGTGTCTTTGTGCTTGTATAAGCTCATTATGCCAAATTCAGAGTGCAGCTCTTAATGATTTTTTGGTGAATTCAAAAATACCATCACTGATGATGTCATTAATATCCATAAAAGTCAATAACCAATATAAAATTTTTTTGTTTTAACAATTTTTTTCTTATATGGGTCAAATACAACAAAATCTCAAAATTTCGTATTTCTGATTCTTTTTATTCATGATTTTCAAAAATTGGCTTTTGATGACATCATAGCCGAAAAATCAATATATGAAAACAATTAGTCAAAACATTTATTTTGCCCCATGTGTACTAAATTTCAGCCCAATCAGACAACAGGAAGTATGATATTGTCGCCCC
>JAUZND010050666.1:0-19537 GCA_034780555.1 Coelogynopora nodosa | reverse complement strand
ACAAAAATGTGACGTAATGTCTAAAACACAAAATTTCCAACATTAATTAATTTCTTCGGAATAAATTAATAATATTAGAATTATGATTTAACAATTTTTATTATTCATTTTATTTAAAAAATATTTAAGGAGCAATTCTAAGATAGTAAAAAATTCTTACTCTATTATTTATAGAAATTTATTAAAAAGTGCACTTGCCAATTTGAAAACCAAACATGTATATTTACATGTTTACGTAAGAAAATATATTTTTATGATATGTGTCAGATGTGTGCTTTCATTTCTTTACGATGGATTTAAAGGTCTAAATATATACAGTATATATGTATAAAGATGACATAATATGTAACCTTAATGAACATTTATCTCTTTGGTCTAATTAATCTGTCTTCTTCTGTAACACATTTATTCATTTTATTAGCTGAAACATATGTATGACATGAAAATCCTTTGTTTTGATAAAGGTAATGCTGTGGGTATTTTTTAATTGTAAAGATTATTTCTCCAAATTAAGCTCCATTATTTTTAATACTTCGATATTCACTCAAAATATTATTCCTAACATTTGGTTAAAGTTTTTGTTAAAGTGCCTAAGTAAATTCTCTCTATCATGACATTAGCATAATAAGTACTCTACAATATAAATTATCTTGAAATTTAGACTCTGTAATTAAACTTGTCATTCCTTCTCAATTGGGAATAAAGGATATCATCATAGAATTAATATCAAACTCTGTATGTTAACTAATTAATACATTTCATGAAAAGGATATTCTTTTTAGATATGATCCAATTAAATGTTATCATAATTTGCCAGGTGAAGAATATGATATAAATGTGTAGAATGTTGAATACTAATTAGTTATCTTTGTTTTAATTAGTATACCAAATTTAAACAAAAAAGTTTTTTATGATATATATTGTTTTAGTCTGAAAATAACGTTTTTATGTGGCTTGTATTTTGTTCTAACTATTTAACATTTTCGTTTCAGTTATTTGAGAAGAAAATATCACTATTAAAATGGAAGGTAATCTTTATAAATTTTATACAATATTTCATTTTGATTATTTATTAAAATGCATTAATTTGTTTTCAATTTAATATATTGCAACACATCATTACTTTTATATGTTTCATGGTGGTCCTCAATTAA
Source organism: Coelogynopora nodosa (assembly GCA_034780555.1). Classification (NCBI taxonomy): domain Eukaryota; kingdom Metazoa; phylum Platyhelminthes; order Proseriata; family Coelogynoporidae; genus Coelogynopora; species Coelogynopora nodosa. Next base: position 18,383 of record JAUZND010050666.1, on the reverse strand, counting down.
AACCCAATATGTGTTATTATTAATTTTATATATCAAATCATGACGAATTTATTTAAATGCAATATTTAAAAATAATTGTTTATTATATCTTCATATTTCATAAATAGAATTTCTCATTAATTGTTACATGTATTTTAAGTTTTGTAAACTTTTATTATTTGAACTATTTGCATAGTAATTTAATAAAAGCCTACTTTTAATTATTTGTACTTCGGTCTATTTTAGTTATATTTGCAGGTTTTGGTGTAGCAGCTGCTTCAGCTGCAGCATATAATTACATGAAGACGCCTGAAACAATTGTCAGCCCTATCGATTTAGACAAACAGTCCATTATTGTGGATGAAAAAGTAAGTTTATTTAAATTATTTTTCATATTGCTTTTTAATTTTTTTTATTTAATAGTAAGAATGAGCGTTTAATTATAGATAGGTTTTAATTATTATTAAGCATTCTCTAATTTGTGTATATAAAGTATATAAAGTAAACTAACTTGTCAAAGTTATGGAACTATTTATCCAACTTTAATAGCATTGCGAAGAAGTTATGACAAATTAATCTAAATTTAAGTTTTTTAATGACCAATATCAAGCGTCGATATCATGTTTCAATTTACTTGACTTAAACCCTGCACTTAATTCTTAATGTTAATTATATAGTTTAACATGGTAGTCTAATTAATTAAATAGTGTAGTATGCTTATAATGATAATGTATTTTAATAAAGAATGCAAATACTACAAAAACCTTAGGTTTATATGGTTTACTGGTACATTTCTGATATATTATGTACTTAGTGCAGTAGCCTTACTATGTCTCTACAGCGTTTAATCGGCTTATTTAGTTCGTTGACCGATATTACATCACATTGTTTTATAATAATGCTACGATCATTTTTTTAAAATTCTCTACAATGCACATGTCAGGTGTGTTCATATGTAAGTACATACATAGATGTTAGTAACCGTCTCAAGTCCAATTTTAAGAACAAGCCCATGTAATTTAATTGCTCCTTATTTTTTATTTATTCAAATACTCATAAATGTTTACTGTCTTTAAGATATCTTAAAAACTTGTCGACTTATCTATTTTTAATTAATTGTTTTTTACTGTGTCTTTCTTAAGTAAATTACCTGTACTTTTAGAGAAATATTTACCCAACAATTTGCTTATATTTAGGAAGGCATACGATGTTCAGCATTTTGCCCGGACAACAAGTTGTTAGACTTAACGAAGGAGACTGGTATTTATACTCTTTATGATTGCATTCAGAAGGGTATCGAGTTGTCAGGTGAGTTTCTGAAACAATTATTGAAGCAATAATTACATAGTAACGTTTAACTTCAAGAGAAAAATATATTAATTATTAATCCTATATCACTTTTATTCAGGAAATGATCCTTTTTTGGGAACTCGGAAAGATGAAAAAAGTCCATATCAATGGTTGACCTACAAAGATGTAAGGTTTATAATAAATGTATCTGTATATAATCAACCCCAATATTAAATTTTTTTAATTGTAAACTATTTTTTAATCACAAGTGTGAAGCCATGACGCATTGGTTCGGATCCGCATTATGCAAACAGATGAATATGCCTGCCAAAGGATTGCTGGGAATTTATTCGTCAAATTCTGTAGAGGTAACAGCTATAAACGTTTTAATAATATGTATTCGTATTGTTATTAATTAATTTAATATATTTTACGTCACTTTTTTGGACGTTCTATCTCTGGGCGAAACAAATACATGTTTAACCATTTACTTTAAATTTTCTAATACGTTATGAGATACAGTTATGGGATTACATAACTTGTATAATTATATTGGTAATAATCGTTTGTTCAATAACAAACCTAAAATATTTTTTTAAATCGTTAAATTATAAGGTAAGAATGTTTCATTTAATAGTAATTTAAAAAGTTAACTTTGTAAATTAGAATTACGTATTCATTTAACAAAAATATAGGACACGTACAGAATCACTTTTCAATCTATAAAGTATTGCCATAAACACGAAATACTTTGTAAGTTTACTAAAAAGAAAAAATATTGTATCAATTTTGTAAGTACTGTATTAGTATATATGGTGCGTAACACAAATCAAGCAAACTTAGTAAACTATAATGCGGAGGGGTCAGTTGAGGTATAAAACTAGATCAAACTTCTCGGTTATTTTATATACATAGATTATCAATAAAGGGATGGATTTCAGCATATTTGTGCATATATCAACATTGTACATTTATCTTCCCATTTTAGTAGCATAATTAAATAGATAACTCAGCTTGTGAGAGTGAATCAATTCAATGTGGTGTTATAGTCGTTAGTGTGTCCGACTGATATGTTAATACCTTCACTTCGATTCTTGTAGGTGCTTGTCTAAATTATTGATATGATTTCGCTAGAAACTATTTTCATTACAATCGTATTTTTTTATTTTAATTCAATTTAGTTTTTTTTAAGGAATAGATGATACCAAATTTAACTGTAACATTTATAATAAACAACAATTCTATAAATATAAATTCTAAAAAAGATTAACTGTATGGCATTATAGATTTTTTCATTTATATTTACTTTATCAATTTTATATCTCTTCTTAAATTTTGATAATTTTATTAATATTTCAATTAGTTAAATTCGCTTAAAATTTTAATTTTTTAATAATTTTCTATTGATATTTGTATCTAGATATATCGCCAGTAGACTATTAAACAGTGTAAAACAGTTTAACTATTTTTAATGAATAACTATTTATTACAAAATAGATAATTGTATAGCTATATATGTGATCGTTAAATATTTTTATATTACTTTCTAATATTTATAACATATTTCACATTTATATTAATTTATTTTACTCTTATAATGTAATATTAGTATTATTAATTACGATTACTTTTAATTAGTATTAATATGCAAATGAGAAGTTCATGGTATTTATTGTCTTAATTTTCCTTGCACTTTGAACATAATCTAATTATCGTGTCTATTTCAACCCTCCATTACTAGTTATAACACGCTCTCTAATTGAGCGAGAAGCTTTTCAATGCGATACTTTTGCAAATAATTGTAATATTAAAATCATTTGCATTTTGAATAATTTTCTTATCTGGTATAATACACTCAACTTATTTGTTATTTATGTATATTAAGACATAGTGTTTACTTAGGTAGATCATTCATTCATTGAGCGTTTTGCGATAGATCTTGCAACGTGCTTAATATGTTCCTATTGTTGTTACAAATTTATTATATTGTAATGTTTCTGTTTCTATGAATTATTTATTAAACACGGTTGTATGCAGTTGTGGTATCTATTGGTTTTATAATAAATACACATTAAATGCTGACATAGTCTTAATAAATCGAAATATTACTTCTTATAATAAATTTTTATTAAATCGTTTGATCTAAATTATTTTCATTTAAATCAGCATCTGGTGTTTAAAGTTCTTTAATGTTACCGTGTTGAATGTCCATAAATAACTCATTTAATTATTGAATAACTACTCCATACATTATACAATTCCTTATACGATTATTTAATGGGACCGCTTATATTAATACATTATTATTAAATTTATTCACATGAATAGCTTAATGAAAACTATGTGGATATTGTGTTATATTACAGAGGTTATAAAAAATTATATGGTTTTATGATTGAAGCAGCTTCCCTATATTATGCTTCTTTTGTGCGGAAACTGGAAAATATTCTTGAACTAGCGTCTAAAAGTGTAAGGCTTTCTTCGGTAGAGTCTTCTTTCTTTCGTTTTCTATTTCTCTGTAATGTGTAGACACAGTGTAGACAGTGTAGACAAATATTAATCTCTTTTTTGAAAACGTTTATTATAAAATATCTAAATAACGAAAAATGCTCATACAAATAAATAACAGTATTTGTTATGTATTTATTTTATTAAAATACTAATGTCGCATGCTAGTGTATAGCTTCTTAAAGTGAATAATAACTCCGGCCCATGCACAGTTTTGTTTTTATTCCTTTTTCAGTGGGTTATTTCAGAATTGGCTTGCCAGTCATACTCATTTATCAGTGTTGCTCTATATGACACTCTTGGGCCCGATTCCTGTACTTACATCATCGATCAGAGTAAGATTTCTTTATTAACTCTACTAAGTTCTATGTTTTGATCTGTTTATCAAAGTTTATGTATGGGATCATGCGTAGTGACTTATACCGCATAGAATATTTTATCTTGAAATTTAATAACTTTTTGACAAAAATATTTAGTTTTCTCTCACAAACTTTATCATCAATATATTAAGTTCGTCCTCTTTGTCATTTACAAATAATTATGAAATGTGCTTATTTAATTTTAGAGTATTTTCCATTTTCAATCTTGGTAACCATATATTTTATAAATAATTTGTTTACTATATGTAATCACTATAGAAATCTATGTATCATACATTGCTGGCTGTAGAAGACAAGTACACGAGTGCCATTCTCCGCGTTTAGTTCAGATATATGTTTAAAATAAATGTTGGATGTAATTAATAATTATATAACTAATATTTTAGACAAATAAACCAAAAAAGACATACGGGACCAAATAAATCAAAAGGATAACCACATACAATCCTAAATCAACCAGAATAGCCATTGAAAAATAAAAACAAGAATGGAATAACAATAAACTAAAAGAAAAACAAAGAAATTATTTTAAACCTTCTTTTTCAAAAAATTGAAAAAAGCATAGCATTATTATTAACAAATAGATATTATTATACCCAATAAACAAGTATATTAAAAGTGCAATAAAAAAAGTTAAATATATATATATTATATTCTTCAACCCTATGAGCAAGCGCTATTTCTTATTATTTTAATTTTTAAATATATGTATAAAAAAATTTAAACTGTAAATATAACCTTCTAAAAATAGGATTTAAGTTAAATTTCTTTTAGTGATTAACATGCCTTTCCAAAACCATTGTATGTCTCTAACCAACCTGACCAACTGCAAGCGTAAATAGTGCAACGAAAGCATGCAAATATCAAGTAGGCCTACTATATTCCGGCATATAAGTGTAGAGATAATCCTATAGGTATGCTGGTTAAACTTGAGAATTGTAGTAAATTGAATAGTATATGATTAGTTGAGTTGAATTCGATGCTAGATCTAGTCATCATCTTAGCATCTAAATGACCCACATCAAGTTACGTTTGAGTTATTTATAAGCCGCAACAATGTGCAATTTATGTATCTTTTATTTGGGTCCATTGTCAACAATGAATTTAGTTGCTGTGTAGACGATAGAATGAATACGAATAAAGAATGAATGAAGCCAAGAGTGAATCGAAGTTATACTTTGTTCTGAAGCAACTTTGTTTTAAAAATCAATGCATTAAACGATGGTTGCTAGGTTAACAAATCAGGTAGTCAATTAGCAATTATTTCTTAAACATGTATAATGTTGTCACAGAAACCAGTGGTTATCATGTACGAACTAGTCTGTTATTATACTCTAATTTTGTTGTCGTTTGTATAATTTATTGTTTGCTAGAGTATATTGTGATGAAGTAAACTATAAACTATAAATAAGTCTAACATATATTTTTTTTGATAATATTAGCAATTAATTTAATTATATAAGATAGAGATAAAATCGTGGCCTTCGTCAGCAGGACCACCAAATTTAGTTTCTGCAACAGCGAACTCAACCCAGAGAATCTCATTTAAAATGCCGATCGCAATCTATTTGTCTCGACTATTATATATTGACATCTTCACGATCCTTTGATTAATTCCTCTTTAAACTTTTGTGATAAAACCCATATTTTATTAATAAGATAAGAAATTTTGATAAAAAATTTTGTCGATAGCTTTTTTTATATTATGTATAAAAATGCATATTTTAACTTCAATTTTAAGCTTTTTGTTTATATATTTTTATTAAATAATTTTTTTAACATTCCAATATCAGTATATAAATTTATCCTCTGAAGTTTGTTGTTGACAATTTTTTTATTTCACTTGTTATTTAGTTTATATTGTGTACAACATCAACACTATATTTATTCTACATTAAATAGTAGTTTCAAAATATTATTATTTAATGAAGTAGGCCTGCATGTAAAGTTTTTAGTCTTAACTATAATATTTTAATTGTTAATTGAACATAAATTTAAATGTTAATTAAAATAATATATACAAATGTATTCTACAATATAGTTTATATTTCATTTTAATTTATTTATAAAGATTCAGATTGTCCACAACACATTATTACTAATTATTTTGATCGTGACTTTATTGTTTATTTTACATTTTTTCTAATTATTTATTTTGATACTTTTTATCAAGTAAGGTGATCAATGTTATTGCTTGTTTGTCAGCTTTATGAAATATAATTTGTTTTTATCTTTAATATGTACTATATTTATTTATGGTGCGAATGTTACCTATAAATAGACACCGATGATGAACTCTAAAAAAGGTAAAGACAAAAAATATTAAAATGCTACTATATTATAGTTTTCGATATATATATATTATAATAAATTTAACTATTTAAGTAAGATGGTTGATGATTTGAAAGCGATTATGTTTTGTGTAATGAGATATATTGAACTAATTATTTAAAATGTTAATGCTAGATATATTGTTCACTATAAATACGTTAGTCATATGTGATTACATGTTTCCTCAAAATATATACTTCAATATAACTTCGTCGTATTTTATGTAAACTATTTTCTATTAGGCTTAAAAGTAATCCAATGACACCGATTTTCTACAAACCACCACATACTATATTTACTCAACTATATAATATAAGCGCATTTATTTTCATTTTAATTAATTTAGACATTTTTTGAAAATATCTCTCTTAGGTATGTTTAAAAATTTGATATATATTGTATTGAAAGGTAGCTAAATTTGTCATTTAAGTTAAAATATAGAATGTTAAAAATATTACTGTTGGTATATATTAGAACACGACAACAAAAATCGAACAATTTTATAGTAAAGTAGGTTATTTATAGTGAAGAAATTGATATTGACCATCTGTACTGCAAATGTTATCGGCAATCGCAGAGAATATCAATTTTAATTGGGGAACTTCGCCAGAAATAGTAATTACTAATATACCATTTCGTAGTACGTCTTGACAACTCGAAAAATACATAATTTAACTAAAAGCGTTATATAAAACATTATAAATGCACTACTTTTTTAATAATTCGTTAATTTGTATGATTGATAATGTAAATGGCTTGTGATGTTTTATTTTTGTTACGTTATAACATATTTATGTTTTCGCATAAAGTGGCGAAAATTCCAAAAAATAAGATTTTATATGAGATCTAGAAAATGTTCTGAAATCCGCGGGCATCATATATATCTGACACCCCTTTTTCTAATCTTTCAGCTGAGTTGCAGGTGATCGTCATTGACACTGAAGACCGAATCCGTTCAATTCTCGCGATCCTCGATACGACTCCATCTCTTCGCTACCTCATCATCACGAAACCTATCAGTGATGAAATCAGGGCACTTGCTGAGGGGCGGATCACTCTACTTTCTTGGTCAGATGTGCTTGTAAGACCAATACGAAGCAAAATCCTTATTTTATATTAAGAATGTAATCATGTTTTTTTGTTGGTGGATAGTTATTAATTTGAATGGCGATTATGTGTTAGTTATTTATTGGATGTTTTTGCAATGAGGTTTATTATATTATTTTATAAATTACTCATTAAAAGGCGAAAAAAGCGTTAAATTAATTATATTCGTAAATTCTTTTCTTTATGGTCAATTGTCGTTGAATGTTGTTCAATACAATAATTGTGTGTATGATTATTATAGACCAAAAAACCTATAGTCTATACAACTAAATAATTATGTTATTTTGCACAAAATGTTTGACTACCTGAAGTTTTGGTTTTCAATTTTATAAATTTTTCCAATATTCGTGTGGACTCCGCAAAAATCAATAATAAATATATTCTTGAAAAGTTATGGTTGAAATATTTCATTGCAACATTTTTTAATAATGATTACCAGAAATGATCTAACATCGAAATTTTTATTTATCCTAAAAATTGTGACTTAATGTTGGTGGGCATATATATATTTGAAAAAATTAATAATATCGATTTTTTCGAAAAGCTGTCGTGCAAAGATTTTAACCTTTACATTTATTAATTCAGCATACCAACTTTATCCATGAATAGTAAGAACTTATGTAAACAATTTTTGTTACTTAAAACATTAGTACATTAGTATGCATGGAGAAGCATCTGCTTAGCTCAATGTTATGGTTAACTTTATAAAATGTAAATAGTCTCATCCATAAGACCAGTCATTTTTAAGTATGTAAAGTATTCTGTTTTACACTTTTTGTTGAATTCAATTCACAAAATATAGTTAAAGTTCATTTATAACCTAGTATAAAATATTTTTATAATTATTATACAATCGATCCATAGTCTGTATAAAATAAGCCTTTGTTTATAAATTACAAACAAATAGGCTATGAATAGTAGAAATTATAAATTGGTTTATGATGAAATGTGTATAATATTTTTAGGCAATCATTTAAAATATATAATTTAAATTTAGATAATTCATTTTGATTGCAATTATAGAAATGAATTTTCGTGAAATTCTCTTTATTTAAATTTTATCGGAATGAAAGAAATATATTCAATATTTTTTTATTATTTAAAAATATTGTTTGACGAAAAATTATAACTTTTTATATATATTTCAATGTGTATCTCTAATTAAATTTTGCTTTCAATCAAAAATATAATACAAATGTTAGGAATAATGCCCTTAGTCCATTTTAGCTAAGCTTTTAACATTTCACTTATAATAACACAATTAGCTAATCAGTTATTAAAAATGACTTTTAAATATTATGTCTAAATGTATATTACCATATTTGATGTCAAAGAATCGCTATATTTTGTCATGGTTTCGTGATTCTTAATAGTGTCGTGATTTTAACATGTTTTTTTACTTTTAATACCATAGAGAATGTTTAACGTAGTCTTTTATAGTTGTTATCACTTTTTATTTCTAACCAGAATAAAATTGTCAACATTTTAAACTTTATTGTATCAGTTTTATATCAGTGTTTTACATAGTAATGCACTCTGCATTATACAACCCAATCATTCTTAATTAATGTGATTATCCATTTGAAAATGCGCAATTCATTCTGTACCAAATTATCGCTACATTTTCCTTTGTTTTTATGTATTTTTGCGTTTATTGTTTAACTTAATTACATATATAATGCAGCTTAAGCTTGTCTAGTTAAAATGATTTTCCCTTTTATAATAAAGCATTTTTAAATAATTAATATATGATTATTAAAGGGGTAAATCATTTTAACTAGACAAGCTATTTATATAATTTATCTGATTAAAATTAATAAATGGCTCTGAATAAAAGGATTTGTTTTAGATTCGGATAGCCGGATGGTGATAATTAAAGCATATTTTAATAACTCTATTTACTGTTAGTAAAATCTTAAATATACGCATTTATAGTTAAATTACTATTGAGATATTTCTTTAGACTAGAATTCGGCTTTTAATTGTTGTGTATATCTGTACTATTTCTTTCTTTCACTCACAGGCAGAAGGCAAGCGTACCCCGGTACCTGTGAATGTAAGTTAGACAGGATTGCATGCTCAGACGAGATTCTATCTTACATTGTGCAACAACTAATGTCAATAATGTTGCTATATACATACCACCATTGTATTATCTTCAAAAGTTTGGCTGATATAAACTCTGCGCATGATATGCTGGTATATTGTATTATCTGATGTCCAGACTAAACTCCTTTTACCGATATCCTGTTGTTTTCTATTTCTATTAAATCTATTATTTGTATGTTCACTGTTTGAATAATCTCGGTTTTTTTTTGAAAAGTTAGATAGTTCTAAAAAGATTGATTGTATAGGTGGAGGTTGATTCAATACAAAGAACATTTTGGTACAAATGAATACACTGTAATAACTTTTATTATTATTATTATCGTTGATATCAATCACTACATTAATTAATATATTTCAGTATGCAATATATTTTATTATTACATATATATATTAATATACATAATATGCCCTATCATTATATATTATTACATAATATACTGTAATTATGCATTCGTTATTGAGTTATTTTCACCTTTGAAATAGTTCAAAACGTTCAAATATTATTTCTATATTTTAATGTTTACTTAAACTAATAACCCATCACTTGGCAACCATCAGCATCTTACATTTAGGGGATACACTCAACTATGTGGTTAACTATAACATCTGTCTCATTGATTTATGTGCTTTTTTCAGCCACCGAAAATGGACGATCTGTGTACAATTTGCTATACAAGTGGAACTGAAGGTAAGTGTCGTCGTTATGTTCAAAAATATATTTCAATTAATTATTAACTGTTTTCTTACTATTTAATTAAGTGTGTACAATCAATGTAGAACTCTATAAATAGCACTAATCACTTTTACTGTATCACTAAGATTCCCACATATAGCGTAAAATTTATTAAACTATACTGTCAGTTCTTGTCTCCCTAATTAGTGAACATATAAGTTTGTTCAAAGATTGTTCGTTGATAATTACAGTTGGACTAAAGGAAGAATTGTTTAAAATCTCTAATATATTAGAAACGGCAACTTACTTATCTGTTACATAATTATTGTAAAATATATATTTTTAAATTCAAAACATAAATTACTTCACAAAAAAGGTGCAGCAAATGTCATAAAATTTTTCAATTGTAGCTTAGGCCTACTGATGTCAATGAAACTGTGGTTTTGTTTTATTCAAATGAATTCTGAATCTATCGCAAATCTAACCGAATCGTGAATCGTAAATCTATCGCGAATCTAACCAACAAATCGATGTATATACTCTGCTAAGATTAAGTAGATTTTATACGTTTGGTTACTTAACACAATGACTAACTTCATTTAATATATACACGCAATTAGTGTACTATAATTTTATATCTACCTTAAAAATATATCGTTTTTGCACAAATTATTTTGATAATATAGCGAAATGAAATCATTATTTTTAATTGAAACCTATTGCTCCTGTTTAACATCATTTCGTTGACAGTAATCACATCATGATTATATAGTCAACGTATTGAAATTGATAAATTAAACTTTTAACAGAAATTCAATGGCATGGTATTCTTTTTTTCCGCGTTGTTGACTGTAGTTACACATAGAGGTATATGACAGACGGCAACTCCCATCGACACATCGTTTCTCTAGAAAATATAGGATAATATTGTTGATAAGAATTCATATATTCGCGCTATATGGTATCATTTCATAAAACCTTAGCAAATTATAAATTAAACTTATTATACACAAATTTGTACAAGATATATTTATGTAAATGTTTCAAAAATTTTGTAATACGTTTTCAGGACTATAACAAAATGATATGTAACATTATGCTTCATATTATAAAAAATTGGATGAGATTGTGCAATTTGAAAATTATTAAAAACGGTAATCAATTTATTCTGAAATTATCATAAGTTTACATTTGTAAACAATGTTTTCGACATACTATTTTACTACAGTGCTTATTTTTATTATGTTTATCACAAAATATACGAACAAAGATTTTTTTAATATCCAGTAATTTTTAAAATCATGTTTTTCACAATTAAATGAATTCATGAAAACATTATAATATGCTAAATTACACATCGCTACCTGATTATTGAAATCACGATAAATAGCTTATAGTATATTATTATCGAGCAGTGTATTTAGTTTACATACGTAAAATCATTAAGAATGATTAAATGTCCTAATTTTAAGGCTGAACTTATTAACATTTTTTTAAATAAAACAAACTAAATCTGTTGAGACATTACAGCTTAATATCGTTTCCATTTGTATATTATATCACTATAATAAAACTCTAGTATGTGTATGCATTCTTATCCACTAGACACTAATTGTGTAACTCTACTTTTATATATAGTCATGTTATTTATTATCCCGACTCTACAACTGTTAATTCCGTTATTTATACATAATATACAAAAACAAGCCACCGTCTTTCGAACAACCTTTCGTCTTTAAAACCACCGTCTTTCGGTGCATTATTTTATGCATTATACTACTAACTATCTACGGTTTATATTGATAATAATATAAATATAAGATAGTGTGAGTAGTGTGTGCATACAACAGATCATTTCTCATTGAATAAATCGAACCAAGAAAGCGTCTTGAGCGGGATTTAACCCCTTGTTGTTCCCTTGTTGCATCCCTTGTTGTTCCGCCCCTGTTGTTCCCATGTATTTTAATGTATCTCTCAATATATAATTCAAATTATGTTTTGAGCAATACAAACTGAGATTTTTTTTTTTAGGAGCTCCAAAAGGCGTTAAAATATCGCAGGCAAACATGGTCCACACAATTTTAACTGGAGATGCTCCTTATAGAAATAGTGATGTAAGCCATCAACTATACAGAGATTATTGTTTGTTTTATTAAATATAAATATTATTTAAAAAGGTATTTAAGTAAGCCTATATTATCAGTAGGATTTATCGTTATATGCTTATTATCTTAATTTAGTTATTAAAATTTAATGAAGCCGAAAAGCAGATTGTTTATCAGATTACTTCACCAGTTTTTTTTTTAGTATTTTAAGTCATTGTGTAAAAATATCCTCAATTAAATATAAATATATTATAATACTGTGAAAAATGATAATTTATTTAGTTTTTAATACACAATTATGTTTATAACTTCATTTTTTATAGTTATTTTATTTATTTCCATCTGAGCTCAGAGTTGTGAAAAGTAAGATATTGATAATATATTTTCCTTTGGGTATTTATTGTCTTAATTGCATTGGTAATTTGGTATTTTTTATTATTCTTGAAGTGTATAAAGCAAATGAATATATACATTTTATAAATATTGCTATATGGAGTTCAACACGGGTTGGTTTTTTACACTCTGTTGTTTTGTTATTGGTATAGGGAATTGTTTTTTCTTTATTGAATGGCCAGCTTGCTCTATATATATATATCGTGCATATTATTATAAGAAAAGCCTTTACTTCCAATGATCGATTACGTTATGTTTTATTTTATTTTCTATTCGTTATCGTTTGCGTAAAGTTTAATTTCCCACAAAGAGTTTGATTGTTTATATAGTTCATCAAGAAAACCTCAGACGTCTGTACACTCCATATACGTTTGCCATAAATACATTTGCCTAACTTCCATATTATAATATCATACTATCATCCATATTACAAGTGTACTTGGGGGTACATTATCTCTCTCAATAATATGATTTTATGATTTTTTAATTAATTTTTTTGCATGTTCTTTTAAGTAACAAGAACACAGCTTGAATATGTTGTCCTTCTGGTTTAAATTATACAACTACTAAACCTTAATTAAGTTATGTATTACTCATAATTTCATGCAACTTCTTAAGGTGTAGTTTACCATTTTATATATATATATATATATCAGTTTTTCTACTGAAAATTAATATATTTTATCATATAATTCCCTTGTACTATTATGTCAAACATAATAACTAACAATTTCATTATATTATAGCTGCATTCGCTTGCAAATAATACTCAATTTTATCATGGTTAATTTTTTATGTAGTTTATTCCAGGTTGAAAGTCTATACAATAATATTAATGCATTACTTAACCAACATGGAAGTTAGTATACTTACTAAATTAACCTATTATCAATACATGCCTTTTCTTATATTCAGCGTTTCAAAATATCCACAAGCGATGTGCACGTCTGCTATCTTCCCTTGCCACACATACTGGAGCGAATGATACTCGTAAGACTAGTCGTATATTTCATAATTACTTATATATCATACTTAGATTGGTCTATTACTTAGATTATTATTATTACTTATTTTACTTAATTTGCAACTATTGCTTTTACATTAAAATGTATGAACACTTTGATAGAATCTTTTTTCTAATAAATTTAACAGAAAGATTACTTATTTTAACACTATATGTATTACAATCCCACAAATTGGAGGGGGGGGGGGTTCTCACCGTTACATGTGTGAAAAAAATTAATTTACATTATAACTTTACATTTTGTAAGCAGTACAGTTTTAAAACTAAGGTCACATAATATGGCAACATCATAATTCGTATCGTATTAAATTGAGCAAAGTTAAACGATTACACTTAAATATTAAGAGATTAATCCACCTAAAGACTGGTATATTGTAACTTTTTGGCGCCAAATATTAATTACCTTATTTATTATTATTAATTAATTGTTTCTATTGTGATAACACTTTTTTTAATATTGTATTCAACTTGTATTCAATTAGGATACAATTGATTTTTCTTTTCTATATATTATGGAAGAATCATTCTGATTGTGGAGATAGTCTGACCGTGTTACTCTCTTTCGTAGGGTTAATTTTACTTTAGATTTGAGATTTTGTTTTTATTTATAGGTGATATATTGTTTTGAAATAATGAAGTATAAGCGTTTGAAATTTACGGATAGAATTTTTAATAGTAAAGTGTTTTCCAAATCTATGTTTTTGTATTATGTGTATCAGACGTCGCTAATATAGCTTTCTCTACATCATACACAGTATGGAATATTAACATAGGTACATTTAGTGTGTATTTACTTAGCATGTGATATGCTTACACAGTTATTCTGTAAATTGGACAATTTATACCATCATAATATATCTATTTATAACCATGAAAGTGTTTTTTATATATATTTAAATAAAACCACAGTGATTTTTGCAACATGAATTGTCACCCAAAAAATCTCAATTTAATTAAAATTACCTCCTATCTATTAAGAACAACATATTATTGATACCATTTTTAAAATAATTTTATTAAAAATACTATATACTTCGTCTTAATAAAATACCAATCGAGCGAGATATGTGAGCAATTGAAAGAGATTCAAATATATTTAGATTTTCAACATAATTAATTCATTTCACACTTTATTTTCATGTAAACTTATATTCATCATTTCTTTAAACTAGTATCTGGCGTTCTTTCTAACAATATGTATATTATATTCTAATTATGTGTTATCATGTATAGCGACTGCCAGGATATGACTATATGTTTTTTATTTAAAAACGAGACATGAGCGTTTACTATTTTCTTTAAAATAAATTGATAAATATCTTATTTTTCATAAATTACATAAATGTTTTCCATTGTTCAACTATTCCAAATTTTAAGTTCAAGTGAATTCTGTGAATTTTTAATATGCGCCATTTCAATTTTTTTCTTTTTTGAAATTCAATTTTACTAATAACATTTTATTTTTTTAATTATTCCCTATAATCATAGTATTTTAAGTTAGAAGAAACCCCTTTGCTTTTCTTATAAATTTGTTTTTGATATTCTAAATGTTTCCTGTACGTGGTTTCAACAAAAAATAGCAAACCTGTCTTTTGAAAATATTCTTTGTATACATCTCAGTATGATATTTTGTGTCATTTAACTTTATTAAATTGTATACAAAATAGAATGTGTTTTTGAAAAGATTGTACATGGAAGACGTAAAGATTACAATTTGTTCAAACAAGACGGCTTTGTATAAATTGTGTCTAAAATATTTTAATTTTAAACATTACCTATTCTACTGACTTTTTGTTGCGTCTTTATTTTACATAATATTTCGAAAGCGTAGGTACTATTTTGTAATTAATATAGTTGTATAGGGTTTTACAGACGTTAAATTTACACATAGTTACAGCAAGTGGGTTTAAAACAATGGGCGGGTTAAAAGTTGGTATATACACTTTATAATTAATTTATTTGTTTTTATAAAATTAGATAAAATTTGTACATAAACATGATTGTAATAAACAACTAACTATTTTAAGTAGTTTTGTTCAGTACACTTCTCACACCGATCCCAAGACACTTCTGCACAAATTTTGACAAAAATCCACGTTATTATTAATTCTTTAGAATGAATCAGCAATGAATTCTTGCAATTCGTCAACAGTTTGAGGCATGTGTGAATAAACGTTGTCTTTTATAACACCCTAGACAAAGAAATCCATTAAGGATAAATCTGGTGAACGTAGAGGCCACTCAATGCTTCCTCGATAACTTTTTCGAAATGTATATGCTTAGTATCAAGATAATCTCGGACAGATCGAGCCCAATGGAGAGGTGCCCCAACCTGCTGAAAATGGATCCTTTCGAACTAAGTCCTGTCGAAATCGAAGCTGGGTAACATGTTTAAGTAATTCTTTCCATCTACAGTATTGTCAAAAAAGTAGGGTCCAATCAACCTTGACGAGGAAATGTCTCCCTACAAACACGCCAAGTTGCTTTTTTTAATAAATGAGTAATAAAAAAGCACCATGCAGCCAATAAAATATCAGAATTCAAAGAAAGCTACCGATCTATAGATTTAGAAGTATTAATACTTTAATATTGCGGGTATTTATACACTTATTATAGAGAGTATATTAACTTTTGGCCCACCCTGTATATAACTTTAATAAATACAAAATGCTGTTTGTACGCGATATACTTTACAAAACCGATCCTCTGTGTTTCTCGCAACCTTCATCATTCCATTCAATCTATGTACAATACTCATGTTTTTCAGTATCATATGGTGCGGCACGGTGCACGCTATGGCTTCTACCGTGGGGACATCAAAACTCTCATCGATGACATTGCCGAACTCAAGCCGACAATTCTGGTGGCGGTACCTCGCGTTCTCAACCGACTCCATGACAAGGTGATGGCGTCGATCGGTTCCAATCCCATCAAATCTGTCCTCTTTCGCTGGGGTATGGCGAGCAAGATGGCCGAGCTTAAAAGGTCAGTGTGGTTTTATTTCCGAAACATTTCGTGTACACTAAACACAAATATCCACGAAACATTTCGTGGACTACCACGCACGGATTAATATTAAGGCTATTAAAGACGCTATTTCAGCTTATAACCAACAATTTTATATAGCCTATACTCAACATGGCAGCGCAAATCAGTTTACTAACGCCAAGAGTACGCGCGCCTGTACTCGATCGCCCTACCTTCTGGATTCAAGGCAGATACAACACTACCTGAGGTACAGCTAATTGTCAATCCAGCTAACGCACTCAATATCGCGTGGGAATATTTGGACCACATCTATTTGTGTCTGAGTTTAGTGATCTATATGAGCTATTAATATTCGAGCACATTTATTTAAGATAAAAATCGCTTGAACTAAATCTTTGAATGCGAGTTGCCACCACGACATTTTTGGGTTTTTTCAATTGTTAGGAGTATCACTATGACGTATAATCACTATATTGTGTACCAAATAATGTGCATCCGACTAATTTTAATATTAAAATAAGGTGAATGTAATTTTATTATAAATTAAATAATTTTTTTTTAAATTTATTCAATTGGGATACAATGAAATAATTTAATTTGGAGAAGGTTTTCAGAAGTTTATTTAACCTACATAAATAGACAACCAATGGAGTCTTCTTGTTACTATAGCTCTTATAATTGGTGAACTGCTCAACTTTCGAAAACCACGCCATCTCCTGATCTTTGACAAACAATGTATACCCGCGGGTTTCACTTATAGTGTGACAAGATTTCATCTTTGGATATAGCCTAATTATGTTATATAAATACTGTATACCGTAAAATGAAGTATTGATATA
Source organism: Coelogynopora nodosa (assembly GCA_034780555.1). Classification (NCBI taxonomy): domain Eukaryota; kingdom Metazoa; phylum Platyhelminthes; order Proseriata; family Coelogynoporidae; genus Coelogynopora; species Coelogynopora nodosa. The sequence goes on along the minus strand of JAUZND010050666.1, from coordinate 657 downwards.
CAATATATTGAGAAGATTTTCATATTTGTAGTATGAAATTTTCACATTCCATTCCGTTTCTCAGCACCACCTCAAAACAAGTTATAAATAAGAAAAACCAAAAATTCTCAAAGCGACTGCCGAATAAAGTAATGTAGTTTTATTATATTATCAGAATTGTTTAATGGAAATCCGAAAGATGAGACCGTAATTCAGAATAATCAAACAAAATGAATATGTTACCATTAAACCGCGAAAATGTATTTTAAATAATATGCTTAGTAGGCTATCTAAAAACAGCCTCGACTAACTTGTACGCAATAAAACATACCTGAAGTGATAAGATGGCAAATCTAATCTGTGGATTTAAAACACAGCCTACCGGATCCACTTATATAAAACTACAAAACAATGAACCAGTTGAAAGTGAAATAACAATAAAGAGTAAATTATATATAAGATTCTACTACTAAACAAGTAGGCCTACAATCACTGTTAGGCTTCTTGAAACTGTTTGTAAAAATTATCTTTTTAAGAAATATGTTGTTTAATAAATAATTCAGGGTGGCCACGTGTACTTGAATTTCACTGATGTACTTGAATGTACTTGAATTTCAAAAAAATACTAAAATGTACTTGAATGTACTTGAATTTTCAATTGTGTACTTGAATTTTTTC
>JAUZND010050665.1:0-42292 GCA_034780555.1 Coelogynopora nodosa | reverse complement strand
CAAAGATCTATTCATTCCACCTATCAAACCTTTGGTACTCAATATTATGATTAGAACCCTCCCGGCTCCCGCACTATTTATTATTATTATTATTATAACAAAAAGTTAATTGCTTCTAAGCTAGTTTTTGATACCGAATAAAAAGAATAGATTGGCGAACTGTTCAGATAAAAATTTCATTTTATAATCTATAATTATAATTTTGAAATGTATATACCTTAACACATGGCCGGATTTTAAAAATTAAATCGTGATAAATCATTATTATAATTATTTTTTATGCATTATTGTTGTTATTAAAATATTTTTTACCTGGTTTCAACCACCTTGGGTATCGCTATTTGCTATCAACCGTGTGTATCGGGTGTGTAGATGTGTATCGGATGTTCGACAACTTTTACAAGCAGTCCCATAATTATTTTGGTTTTGCAATGTTCTTTAATTACAAAAATATACTATAATCATAATTTATTCATCCTATACATCCCAGGCGGGGTTCCAGGTTTTTATAAGGAGGGGTTCCAAAATTAAAAAAAGCACGTGTCATGAATTTAGAATCGACGTGAAATGTGAGTAAAAAAACTCTATAATTAATTAAAAGGGCACTTTGTTTTTAAGGGAGGGGTTCCCTGTTCCATGAGGGGTACCCTGATCCCACATCTTATATATACTGGATACTCATTTGTAATAGGTGTGTTTCGGTTAATCTCTTTGCTTCGAAGCCATACTTTAGTGCGTTTTACTTCTGTATGTTTCTGAATATGATATGACTAAAGATGATTGTGTTCAAGAACTTTGCAAGATATAGAAGTTGTTAACACTGGGCTGTAGTTCGATTGCCTGCACTTGTTGTCGCCTTTTTTAAAGATAGGTGAGACGTGGGCCAATTTCCAGTTTTGTTGTAATGACCTTTGATTAAGTGTCGCTTGAAAGATAACTATTACTAGACAAGAGGTTGGTTGTGCCGTTCTGTTGTTATGTATATCTTGATATTGAGGAGTAGCTTTATAATTCCTGGAGTTGTTGCATTCAATAGGTTCGATTGAGTGGTATTGTGAACTACCAACAGCTGGCAAATGTGTCGGTTATCAGTTCACTGGCAAATGAAGGTCAGAAACGATTTGATTAATTAGGATGATAAAATTTTGTTTAATACTAATATAAAACACGTAATTAGTACTTTAGATAATTATGACAATTTCTGTGTGATATGTGATATGTAAGTTATATTATATGAAATCATATAATCAGATATAATCAGACATAATCAGAGTGTTAATTAGTCAGAATTAAATAGTATGTATTAACTAAGCTAAAATTTTAAAAATTGACGGTTTTGTGGAGAAAAATATTACAAATAAAAATATTTCAGTTATATAACTTATAGTATATTATAAGTTGCAAGGGTATATATCTGGAAGTTAGCATACAGAGGAAGGAAGGTAGATTGTTTTGAAACAAAATATAGATATAAAATATCAATAAATAATTCTCAACCTTTTTTCCAGAATATGTATTCAATAATGAAACGCTTGTTATTTATTCATTGTTTCGAATACTATTGGTTTTTAGTTGTGAATCTTCCATTCAAATAATATTGACTAGGCTACGTACGTTTGTCACAAAAAGTCAATTACTTTGAATATAGAAATTTATTTTTTAGTCAAGTTAATAAGTGAAATGATTGTGTACGTTATTATGGTACAATTGGAAATATCACTGGAAGTATTTTAAAGACGAAACATTTTGTATGTGCATGGTGTTCACATTAGCAGACACAAATGTTAGTTATACAGTTATGCAACTTTACTTTCAATCGTTTTCAGTTCCAGAAGTTATGACTTTAAAATAACGGTATATTTTCGGAAAGTAATTAATTCAGATTAGAGATGCCCCCACTTCTCGAACTGACAAAAACAACTGAATAAGTCAATTTATGACGCATAATAATCAACTTACGACGGTTATTATTGTAGAAATATTGATTTTTAATTTAGAGTGATGTGATTTTTCCTGTTTTTATTCCCTGAGTCAGGTGAATTGTTCCACTTTATTTAGTTTATCTATAATAGTGGGTCACTTCTAATCTTGTTTTATTTTATTTTAAAAGCATTTCTTTGAATAGGCCTTCCTATACTGAATATATTTTTACTTTTAGAGCTGCCATTTAAGGAAGCAATTTTTGAATAATATTTTTAATGATAATATTTTCGATTACTTATCTTTAACAATAGTATTTATGTACAGGCGATATGTGTAACATATATGAAATCAGATCAATAGACACATATAATATATTGTTTTTATTTCTTTCATTCGAACTTTATATTAACTTTGTGCCACACTAAATTGCATGTATTTGTAACTACAAGGATAGGCATCGGCTACATGCATGTATAGTGCAAATATAACTACCAATCGACCTGAATTCAGGATTATCAAGTAAAGGTTATCTGTGTCTACTATACTTTAGTTGTTGTATTGATGTCTGTGCAGTTGTATTTACATAAGTCGAGCTAGTTATTGTTTCGTGATCAGAGAATATTTTAGTGAATGTAAAACCTATATTTACTTGCTTCAAAAATATTTCAGGTAAGTTATTGCAGAAAATATGTTAAATATTATTGTTTAAAGTATTATTGGTATATCATATATAATTAGTTTATAATTGAGATACCTATAGACGGTAATTGTACGGAGTTTACAGTTAATATTCGAATGTTGCATTGTTAATTTTAACGTTAGCGTTACATTAAGTCACTCTAATTTTAAATAATATATTTTAGTGAACTAAATATTTTGTCATGCATTCATGTATAAATCTTAAAGTTATAACGTAATCAGTGGGGTTTAAATATCTAACAGATGTCATGTACAACTTATTAAACATATTGTAACTAATAGTAACATCATAATCCAATAATTTTAATTCTCTGGATAAATTTTACCAAGTTTACATTTATATTCAGAAAGCGTAAATTATATTATTCAAAAAGATTAATACATGGATCGTAATAATTTTAATTAAATGTTTTATAATGTACAGTATTGACAAATGAAATATGGTTTGTAGAATTAGTCATAAAAGAGTTTGTATTACGTATATTTAAAATAATTATATTCAATATTAAAATTATTTAACATTTAAACAATTAAAATAAATCAAAGAATATTTTAAAATCATTGTGAGCCAAACTTTTAATAATTCATATGTTATTAAATTTCTATGTCATAATTTAATATTTTTGAACATTAATGTATAGTTCAAATATTTTCCTACATTTAGTTGAATTTTACTATGTTTCATGCTAACTTGAATCAATATATCAATATCATATTCTAAGCATGTCCTACTTAAGTCTATGTGAATCTCTCGGAGAGAACATTTATATTAAAAACAGCTCTTCAGAAATTCCTTTTATAAAGAAACTCACTCATTCCATGGATCTTTTAATTTATGATTTTCTGGTTTTTCACTAGCTTTATAGATTAAACTTATAACATAAATATTTGTCTTGTTTAAAACTAATTGAAAACTTGTATAATACCGCGCTGTCAGTACGAAAATTAATAACAATTTTATTTTAGCTTGACGATGCTCAAATACGTATTTCACAGATCATGATTGTTTTAAATACTTATATGTTAAACAATTGGTAAAAGTACGCTAGACATGTTTTCTAATATTTTACACCTTTTTTTCAACGTCAATTTTGATTCAACGTCAATTCAAATGAAGCGTATATTTCAATTATGAGTTCACATACAGAAACCATTTGTATTTATTACTTTTAATATGATGAGATCTATTTCCAACGTTATCACATTCAATCAATTTTGTAACTTTATTGATTGTATCACGAAGAGTTCCAAATTTTTTTAAACAACTTTTATTATATTGATAATATTTCAAAGAAAACATAATTTTGATACAATTTTCAGTGTATGTTGTTGAATATGTCATAGTTTATAAATATTTTTACTAAGCAATATTTAATGTTTCTGAGATTTGTAAATATAATAAGAAGGAAAGATATATTAATATGCGTGACATGAATTATTTATAATAAAGTTTTCAATCTGTTAATAAGCCTAAGGGGTGATATTTTGAAAAATTTCCAATAAATTGTTAATTGACTGTAATAAGATTGGTGATATTTTAATTGCCATTTTAAGGTGTGTATTAGACTGTTTTAACATTTCATTTTTTTATTGCTTTTAATTTTATATGCAACTAAATTGTGTTTTATAGAACCTTAAAGTGTCAAAAATTACCCTGTTGTTAACTAATCAATACTGGAAAATAAAAAAAACTATTGGCAAAATATATTATTTATTATGTAATTTTTACTTAAATCTATAAATGTTAAACGAGATATGAACGCTGTGTGATATTGATGTCACTGGACAAGATGTTACTCACAAGAGACTAAAACTCAATTTGATTTCAAACGCAAACTATATATATATATGTATATATTCTTTTCTGTTCTGTTCTTCTTCAGTCGAGCAAAGTTATTTGAGCCGTGCAGTCCGTTATGTCAATCAATATCACAATCACGGAATTGATCACAGCAGATGTTCGATTCCCCACTTCAGTTGAGCAGCATGGTTCCGATGCCATGGTACGCTGAATACGTTTATTTACATAAAAGTGAAGCTAACTATAATTTTTTAAATAATAATACACGTTTTTATAAATATTATATCGTTAAATAATTATGAATTAAATAATATTAAAATGTTTATCAAAACATCAATGATCGTAAATGATTGATTACGTTATTCTAGTTAATATAAATGTTTTGATTTAATCTAATACAAATTGTATGAAAATCACAAATATTTTTACAAAAGCTCAATTGAAGCATATTAATGAATATTATTTTTCAGTTATTTCAAATATGGTTTATGATTTATATATACACTGAATTCATGTAAAATGATGTCCTTCAGTGTTTTTATACAAATTAATATATAATAAGATAATACAAATTAACAGATACATTATAAATATGTCTAAATTCATCTAATTATATCTGATATTGCGGATAATTTCATAAAATATAGACATATTAAATGAAACCAATATTTTATTGTATACAAAACACTATCTGTAAAATATTAACCACTAAATGATAAATACGAAACATAATTTTCTTATCACTTACCTAAGTTAAATTCACACTTAAATATTATTCCTCCTTCTTATTGTTTACTATTTTGACCTTATGGCACTTTCAACTATGGACGTCCATACCTATAGCCCTATACTTATGCGCAATAGTTATGTGTAGATCAATGTCGGTTCCTGTTATTAAGTTATGAAAACAATCAAACTTCGCACGCTACTTGGGTTAAAATGATTGTATTATTTACTAGAAAAATATTATCTTCGCTATGTTAAAATTATGAAATTACTAATTTGGAATGCTCACTTTATTTTCAATTGTCATGACATAATTATAACATCTATTATTTATTTTTTAATTATCGGTTTAGTTAAATTTTTATTCTATCATGATTTTTTTTAAATATCATGTGTTTCAGTTCTCATGATATAAAACTAAAATGTTTTGAAATTTATTTTTTACTGGTTTTTGATTAGCTAATCTTATTACGCTTACACCGAAAAAGTAAATTATTTAATTAAAAAGTGTTTCTATCTTTTCAATTTGCATAATATGCTAATTGAATGAATTATTTAAATTTGCTTTCTTAGTTTATTGTTTATATATTCTGGGAATATTAAATTCACAAAATCTCGTTTTTCTCAAAATTAATTTTATTTTATTACCACCTAATGCAATTTTATACGATATTTATATTATAGTATGTTGAATTTTTCTGATTATTTAAAACACTTCATTTGTTATTAGACATTTAGTTGCCGAAATCTCACTCAAAATTTACATCAAAATTATTTAATTTATATCTAATTTGTTACTAAAAATTAAAAATATATAATTATAATTATTTAAATTTCTATGCCAACTATTTACCTTTACTACTTATTAGTTTGTTACTATTTATTAATTACACATCTCCTAAATCAGAAGTAGGCTAAACAATAATTTCAGAATTTAAAAACAAAAATATACCTATATTGGAAATTTTCATCATATTCATCAATTATTTTTAATTCGCGATTATTCTTTTTGCACCTTTGAAGTAGCGGCAGATTTTGTATTTAATTCATTTTAAAGTTCATTGATATGAATTAAATAATTTTTACATTTCGGATTAATTAAAAAAAAGTATTAGATAATTAATATTAATATGGGTAATATACTGATGGCATAAAACTTTTTAAAGAAGAATCTAAGTAAAAACGTAATAGTAAATATTGTAATTATTGATTGTAAAAAGAATGGTAATATTGAAAAGATTTGAAGTAAAAAACACAATTCTAGAAAATATTTAGCAGACTGAAATAATGAAAAGAAAATATAACAATTAAAATATTAATTATTTCTCAATTAATAGTCACAAATATTATTAAAACATACACAATTAAAATATGGCAATTTATTTATCGTGCGTAACCCGTTTACTACCAAACAATGTATATTCACCAATGCAACAGACCTAGAACATGACCTGATGAATCGAGCCTTCGGAACATGTTAAAGCGGTGTCAAAAAATACAAAATTTGTCTACCTGCTAAAAGACACTAAGGGCCATCATACGTACAACCTAGAATGATCAGTAATATGTGCGAATTGATTTTAGAAAGTAGAACTGTCACACAATCCATTACAATCTAGATAGTATAAAAGCATTACATGTTTCTCCGTTATGTATAATTTCATTAAAAAAAATTAATTTAGGAAATGATGCATACATTAAATTTTAAATACCGAATATTATTATTAGTAATAATTATTTAGTGATTATTATTATATAGTAAAAAGACATTGTTAGTAAAATGTTGTATAGCGCATAATTTCATGACTTGCATTGACATACTTGTACATATTAAAGTTAATTATTCAAAAACAACTTTTTTACAGTTCAAAATAATTGATTACAATTAAGAATATATATTCACAATCACATAACAAAATGCACATCAATCATAGGTCGATAAAAATTGATGTTCAGAACAAATAAGTTGCGACATTTTAAACTGATCAAACCTAAGTAGATAAACCATAACTATATTCAAAATGCAAAATGTAAGCAATAAACATGCATCAATGTTGGTCTGTCAAACTTAAAAGAAAAAAAGTCAACTGTTAATTAGGTCATTTGAATGTTGACAGATGCCCAGTGTGTTTATTTGTTTTAACTTTTCAGCACACAGACCCAAATTACTCGGCAGCCTATGTGACTCTGATAACGAGCAATGCGGACTACAAAGGTTTCGGATTCACATTCACTATTGGCCGTGGTAACGAAGTTGGTGAGTTTGGCAATAGTCCAGATTGTACCGAAAATGTTGTAACCTTTAGTGGGTACATACACACTGATATGTGTGGCACTATATGAGGATGTTAAACTAGGTATGTGTGTCTGTCTGCAGCTTCAAACATTTAAAACAGAAGGCAACAAACTTGATGTTCACAGAATTCGATCTTGTGCGCGTGTAAATAATAAATTGTCATGTATTCACTTGTAGACGTTTCAGCACGACTAGTGTTTAATTTGCTTAACATCCGTTTTACAGTACTCTACGTGATTTATGTTATTAGTTTAGCTTAGAAAGTTTAAGTTAGATTATATAAATAAATATTAATCACCTATATCCATTAAATAAACATTAAGATGTATTAAAATTAAATATTATACTCAATTTAAATGATTTCATTAGTTCACTCCATAATTTAATTCGCCTACTTTTAATGATGTAAATTTGTCGAAACATTCTCAGTCAGTCGGTTTAGTGATAAACACACTGTGTTTAATGAACGACCTTCTCGGCCACCATAGTCGAGATGTCTTTTATAATCTTTTAAAGTTGCACAATATTCATAGTTTTTAAATTTAGTATAGCAATATGAATTTTATTGGGAAAAACAATTTATACTAAATAACAAACTTTTTTCGACGTCAACCGACTTTTGCGTATTTTATTGTTTTGTTCCGTCATACTCTACGCTGACTGCAGCATTCAATACTTTTTTTGCATACTACTTTTCGCAATATGTATAAAACATTAAACAGGGAATTTTTAACTGCTCTATGCCACATTAAAAAGAGTTTTATATTGAGTTCACACCGATTTTTATGTGTATCTATCCATGCATACACAACATGCCATAATATGACTGTTTCAGTTGTGACAGCTTTGGAAGCACTGAAATCTCTGGTGGTTGGAAAGACACTCCAGGAAATCACGGCTGACTTCGGCAAATTCTGGCATGACATCGTGAATGAGAGTCAACTCCGCTGGGTGGGTGGAAGTCAAGAGAATCTGTGTTCGTGTGTCACTTAGCGACAGGCAATTTATTCATCATTGATTTCGAATAATTTTTTTATTTTATTAGGGAGATATATAAATATTATGAAACCATAAAGCAGTAAATTGGGTTGATAAATTTATGGGTCATGATTAATTTTTCGAGTGATATTCAGCGCAATTGCATCGTATTGATTTGTTATGTCTACGTACTATATTGGAGTGAAAATTTAAATTCGTAATTTTTATTAAAAATTATTTGAAATGATTATACAATGCGTTCAAATAGCAACTTAATTAAATATGTTTACTTTACATTGTGAAAAAGAAAATGCACATTAAAAATTAAAAGTATTTTTAAAATTGAAAAAAACTAACTTTCGCCTTTCAACAAGAAAGCATTGTCATGGTAAAAGGTGAAGGCTCGGGTTTTTATTAATTTTAATATAACTTCTAATTTTCATTGTGGTTTTTCTTTACACTACTCACAAGTGACCCATTTTCTTGTCTTCATTTATCATGTCTACACTTGTTATTTATTTTCACACATTTATATATAGTAGACTAGTATATTGTTTTTGATGTTATATATATAATTTATAATTAATAGCAATAGCATGAATTAAATTTGAACATTTACTATATAGGTTAGTAGTAACAATTAGAAAGCATCGTTATAATTTTCATTATTTATCTTAAAAAAAACTTGAATCGTGTTATATATTTTCTCACCGCCCACTTGCTTCATAGTCTGTTGTAAGTTAACGACGGCATGTTTTCTTTATTTGAGCCTGTATTTCTGAATTATATTTTGGCATGAAATTTTTCCATTCCGGCTGGTGAATTCAAACTAGGACGTTTTTACTAGAATCTTTCAAGTCTTGCCATGTTTGAATTTCTTACCAACATTTTAGCACGATCATAGTGAGAAATCCATGTTTCAAGATTCATTGGAATTTTATTAATTCGTCACTGAAACCAGCAATAAATACGGCTGCTGAATAAGTTCCCAAGAGTAGATCTGCTGAAGTTCACCGGCCCCACTATCCCAACCTACAGGAAGCGATCACAAACGTCAAGATCTACCCAACACTTACCAATGCGTGTGCACCAAGTTGAAGAATCCACGAGTAAGTAACACTCACTACAAGAGGGAAAGAGATCTGGAAAACGCTGACTTTGTGATGTGAGGTGTGTGCAGTGTGACGGTTGGGCGGGAGTTCTATTCGACGAAAAGAAGGGAAACAAGTATGCTAATAATACGACACTGAATTGGTATGAGTAGGAATTCATGCGGTCCTAAACGTCATAACATCCAAAGTCAGCTATCACAAAATAATCTCTGTTGTGATTGATAATTAACATAACTTACCTTTCCATATAATTCAACGTTAAAGAATTCATCAGAATACTAATTGTTAGTATTTTTTTACAAAAGTCATTCGCTATCATTTTGATATAATTATTTTGCCAATAATATATTATACACATTTAATTTTTCAACATATCCATTTTTTAAAAAATGTTTTGTTATAAATAAATATATGATAATATTTACTAAATTGTCTTAATTGTCTTCTGATCGAATAACGTAAATTTGCCTGTATTTGTATTACATTTATCAATATTTAATATGTTATATTTTGATTAAATAATGTTATTAACATTTTTATAATATTTCTTTTTATATAGAAAGTTTATACATTTTATAACTACTTATGTTATCATTTTATACTATTTCTGAAAAATAAAAGGCATATTGTGAATTGTAAATAACATTTCCCAATATTTTTTTAGTTCAAATTCTTTTAACCGTAGGCCCTATTGAGAATTCGGTGTAGAAAATATTTATTATATTCTGCATTAAGTTTGAATTGACCTAGGTATATACTATAATATTATATAACATCGACTTAAAATATATCTACACCAACGTCTACAATTTAGTTATTAAAAAACAAACAAATAATTAATTAAAAAACTTTAATTAATATTTTCTGTAGTGTTTTATCTCTCTCTCTTTCTCTCTCTCTCTCACTCTCTCTCTGTCTGTCTCTCTTCTCCCACGCCCACTCTCTCTATGTATATATATATATAATATAACATTGGATTACTTACATTGATTTTGTCAAATTTTACACTTTCAAATTATGACCAACAAGAAAACCCAAACGAGTTACAATATTATTGATTTTTGTCTAAATATGATACATTACAACAACATTATATACTATAAGTATTATATTTGGCTCATTTATATATATTTTTTAATTTATATAAAATTTAAAAAGTAGAAGATATATGTTACATTTGATATTGAATCTTCAAAGTTGATTTTAAAATGCTTATAACATTTTTAGAAATAAATAATTAGAAATTAAACCTTTAAACTTAAGATATGCTAGTTGTCTGCGAAATATGTCGTTTTGTGTAGCAACTGACTGATGAATATTTTGAAAAACTGTAAATATTTTACACCTACAAAACGAATGTTATAATTAGTTATCCTTAATTTATTATTGGGATAGACATGTAAAAGTCAAATATAACATAACTTGTTCAATTATTTCATAACTTTTTATTTAACAGTTAGGTCCAGAAAAAGGAGTTTTACATCTCGCCACTGGGGCTGTGATAAATGCCATTTGGGATTTATGGGGAAAAGTTGAGGACAAAGTAAGCCCGCAAAAAGTGTTTAATAATTCTTTACCTCTTAGTGATGCGTTTTTGCTGAAAATTATTCTCTTTTAGCCAGTGTGGAAGCTTCTCGTCGACATGGTAAGTTACACGTGAGAACATTTAAAACATTTGGGAAAAAATATGATCTCATATTATCATGTGATGTTTTACCATTTTAGGAACCTGAACGCATTGTATCGCTTATTGATTTTACATATATGTGAGTTGATTTGTGAGTATAGAACTAGGCGCATAGACTTACATTCTTTTCTCTCTTATTCAGAGAAGATTTTCTAACCCGTGATGAAGCTGTAGAAATTTTGGAAAGAAATCTACCTTTCAAACAAGAAAGAAGTTTGTGTTAAACAGTTGGAACTAATTTTCTGTTTATATTATTTAATATTGTTTAACAATATAGTTTAATTACATACACTATACAATTAACTAATTCTGTGTTTGAAATCTGACTTTTATTGATATATATATATATATTTATAATTTATGTTAAAATTTTGACAAATTATTAACATTTTCTTTATAATTGAAAATTTTATGAATATACGTAATTTTAGTTTTTAGTAGCCAATATTTTTGTCACGAACTACATCATTTCAAGCTTGAAGTAAACCGTTTACTGCACCCTTCTGAGACAATTCAGAATCTGTCCAAGGGAACCAAAAAAAGATTGAAACTATAATAAAATTACACAAAGCGTAACAACACAAGCCAGTAACTAATAAGACGTATTTTTCAAGCGGGGCGTCTAATATCGGTGTATTAGAGGTCGATTGGAAGGGTCGATAATAAGAATGGAACAACTAATTCAGTCTAGCAATATTACGGGTTTGTTGTCCTCTGTTCACATACAAATGCAGGGTAAAAGTCCTTTTTCTACTCAGATCTTCCTGCTGTACAAAAGTATTGTCGATTTTAATTGTGTTGGAACTCTAATTCGTGTAAAACATTATTAATTTGCGTCTTTATTTTTTTGCTACGTTTAATTTCGTTGTGCAGTCTTTTATCAAATTATTTGTGTTTTATAGTCTGTGGTAAAAGGCACGAAGCATTCCAGAATGCTTTGTACTCAATTAGAAGAAAAATTTTTGTTCATTTTAACCAGGTCGGAACTTTTCTATTCAAAGAGTTTTGTAATCTTTATTGCACATGTGTTTTTCTATATATATATATATTACTAAACCATTTTTTTTCTCACCCCTAAGGTTAGTTGTTTTATATTTCATCAATATTTACCAAAGCATTGTTCATAATAGATTTAGTATATGTATTGTAAGATTACATTTTTTAATATTTTATTAGGAGTGAAGCTTGTAGACATAATTGAACTATTCACTCATTTGTCGAGAGGGTCGCAACGTTTGATGTAGCTAAACTAAGACCCATTGTGTATAGTTTGAATGAAAAGGGAAGTTTACAATATTGATCAAAGAGTAAAAAATATACCAGGAAATGCTTTATATTCAGAAATATTTAGGGAATTAAAAAGAATTAAGACGTTGAAAAAATTGCTAACATATTAATTGAGTTGGATGATTAACATATTTTGATTTGTTGTGTTGGCAAAAACATTAGAACACTATCATATATTCTCTTTGTATAACCTATTTCTCGATAAGAGGCAGCTTTTAATGATTCTATAAATATGATGACAACAATAAATTCCAATGATTGCTTAAAATACACTTCCATTTTTATTTAACATGCCAAATTAATATTTGTTAATTGAACTCAAAAGCATAATTATGTAAACTTATTTTTCAGTCGACAAAATGCATCAAAGAGGGTTTCCTGCCTACACGACTTCTGCCGGATGGATGGGATATTCCGATGAACGCATTCAGAAGGTGTTTTAGATCTTTTAATATTTCTTAAACATTTTACGACATTAAATTATGTATGGTTTATGCTACAAATTCCACGGTTTGCAGTTAACTTTTATCACAATGAAAGTAATTGTCAACTGCAATATACTTATATAGATCTAAGTAATCGTTCTACACATTTTTTAAAGCATTATCTCATTCCAGCTTTGCCGTGAAGCAATGGGTAAAGGTTTTCAAAGGTTCAAAATGAAAGTAGGAATTAATTTAGAAGATGATCGCCGACGAATGCAGCTATTACGAGAAGTTGTTGGCTACGATATTCCACTGGTTCGTATTTATTTCTGTTTATATATATTTTACATTTTTCTAATGTATAAAAGGCCAAAAACATTTTTTACAGTTAATTTAGTTACCAAATATGTCAATTTGTCTATACAATACTATTATTTTACTATATATGACGCACGCGATCATGGAAACACATCTTTTAGAATTTCTGGTGGCTTGGATACAGGCGTTAAAATTGATTTTGGTAAAATTTATCAAATATTTTGTCTTAAATAAAAGTTTGATGTGTTGTGCTTCTTTAGGTGCAATATTAGATTCGATTGACTTTTTATAAATGTGTATAAATTAATTTTGAATAATGATTGCACAGTAATACATTATAATGTAATATAAAGGGGTTTGTAACTTTAAACTGCTCTCCTGTAAATTTTTATTAAAAAATGCATCCTTACAACAAACTTTTAAATAATGACTGGTATTCATGTAATTTATGAGATATTGACTTCCGTTTTTTTCATAAAATATTTATTGTCATATATGAAACTACATTGTAATAACTCAAGTCTCCAAAAAAGGGGAAGAAGATGTTGCCATGATCGCATGTCAAATGTTACAACATTTAGCAAACCATCACCTTCAACATAGGATTGTATTTTGTTGTGCCTTATTGGTCGCCTCCGCATTATATTTTTAGATGACAGACGCTAACCAGCGCTGGTCCGTCCAGGAGGCGATCGAGTGGATGCAGGCGATGGCGGACTTGCGGCCTTACTGGATCGAGGAGCCGACCTCCTGCGATGATGTCCTGGGTCATGCGGAGATCTGTCGAGCCCTGGAGCCGCTGGGGATCCGTGTTGCCACCGGAGAGATGTGCCAGAACCGGGTGATGTTCAAGCAGTTCCTGCGTACCGGGGCGATGCAGGTCTGTCAGATCGACAGTTGTCGTGTCGGTGGAGTCAACGAGGTGCTGGCGATTATACTAATGGCTGCCAAGGCGGGAGGTATAGCATTACAGACGTTTTGAGTATGCTTGAGCGTGCAATTCTAGCTTTTAAAAGAGTGGTAATTGTTTCTCACTAAAAAAACGGCATACGAGCTTACCATGTACTATTTGCAATTGAAAGTATATCAGTGAGACTCAGAGGCATTTACGCACTTGGCTGAATGAATAATTTAGATTAGTACAAACTGGGGGTAGTAAAACTTATTTTAGCGAACACTTTAATAAGAACTACAACGATAACCCACGTGATCCTTTTAATGCGAAAATAATAAATATAATAAGAAAGATTTAATGGACAGGAAGAGCTCAGAGTTCACATTTACACACCAAAACAATTCACAATTAATAACTGTGATATTGGTAAGGCTTCTTTGATATCTATAAATGCGCCATAAATACCTTATAATATTTGAGTAGTTTATAATATTTATTTAATCTAAAAAAGTAAATCAAATTGATTGGATTATCGTTGATGTTTTACATACTTTTATTGTATTTAAGATATTATGTAAATTGTTTGTACTTTATGATTTATGTTTATGAAGTCACTTCAAGACATTAAAATCTTTTCTGTATTTGATTAATTCATATTTCTTAAACTTTTATTAATATAATTATTTTGATTATGACGTAATGTAGAAATATATTAATATATTTTAGAGTACATTAGTCAATTGTTTATAACTTTATTTGTACCTAGATTTCTATGTACCTCTATCAAGCCCTCTTTTTACTTAATTCATTTATAGACTTAGTTAACATATTTTTGAAATATTTATAATTTAAATTGAACATATTAAAGATATTTTTGATATACTTTTAATGTAGGGCAATAAGAAAAATCGATTACTTTAATTAATAAGTATTATATATATATATATTATTATACACTTAGTTAACCTATTTTTGAAATATTTATAATTTAAATTGAACATATTAAAGATATTTTTGATATACTTTTAATGTAGGGCAATAAAAAAATCGATTACTTTAATTAGTAAGTTGTTGTGGGTTTTGTAGGAGTCTCAGAAATCGGTAAAATTCTATTTCAAATATTAGAAAGAAAGAAAAAATTACCAATGTCATGTCATCAAATTTTTTGTAAACACATTAAAAAAACCTATTCTTAAATTTTCTATAAATATATTCAATGTTTGATTCAATTTCTTATTTCTTTCATGTATGTTTTGTAAAACTAATTTTGATTAGTAAATTATTAATTTAATTAATTTAATTAATTTTAATACATATTTTAATGTTCTATAATTTGGATTAGTTATATCTCCACTATCAACGTGTTAACATTTTAAATTGTAAACTCTTGTTGAATGGCCACTCCCTCTTACATTTATATTTTTCTAATATTCCACTCTTATTGTCTGTTGTCATTTCAAAGTTCCGGTTTGCCCACACGCTGGTGGTGTTGGTTTATGCGAATATGTCCAACACTTCATATTCTTCGACTACATATCGGTGTCTGGCTCTTTAGAAGGAAGGTAAGTTGTAATATACTACGAAAGTTTACTTAAAAAGTTCCTCAAATAATTTTTAATTAACAGTAGAACGACGAAATAATATATCCTTCTATATAGGACGGCTACTAAGGTGAGGAGAGATGGAGGGAAGGGAGGAGACAAAAAATAGACACCGCTTTAATGGTCGGCAGCTAAAAACATTTTCCACTGATTTATCTGAATTTAAACAGAAGAGCGATGTGGAAAGTTTCAGCGCTGACAATTTGACATCGAATCTACTGAAAACACAAGTCCTGTTTTGAATATAATAATATATATTTGTGATATCATGCCGGTTACATTTTAAAACCTATTTTTGATATTACAATTTCGCTAAATATTTATTTTCTACAAAATTTAAATTAGAAGTATTACATAGTTGAGAAGATAATCATATTTAAATTTAGTTTAATAGATCCTTTTTAGAGTATAATGATATCCTAAAATTCAACCGTTCGTATTAATTTAACAAAAGTATTTGAATTTCTTTCTAAATTGATATTAAGAGTATTTGATAATTCTATCAAATAATGAGAAAACTATTGTAAACATTTATTTTTAATAATTTGTTTTATGGTTTGCAGCTGCTAGTTTACAATTAATTTTGTTGACGTGTTGTCTGATGTTGTGAGATTTGCATGTTTTTATACTTCAGGTTTCATTTTAACTCAGTTTACATATTGAGAAGTCACTTTAAAAAAATTTACAATCGTAAAATGTGTTATTACATATTTCAGTATTTTTCTGTTTTTTTACGCAGTAATAAAATTCTCTAAACATACAATTTTAAACTGATTTTATCATCATAATAAATAGTAGAACACATACTGCAATTCAATAGATATTACATGGTAATGTATTTTATTATTATAATTTGACACATTTTTTAATATCAATATGACTAATAAAAATTCAAATATCGAATACATAATAAGGAAAAATAACGGAAAAAACCCATTAAACAATGGAAAATAAAATAAGTTATAATATTACATAATTTAAAATTACATTTTTATTTTACGATTTCATAATTGATCGATTATTATATTAATTTTTGGCGGTACAAGTTGTGTAGTTATACTCAATTTATTAAACTGAGCAACAATTAATAAATTGAGGACTATTAATAATGAGGACTAATTATTAATATTACTAACTATTATTGTTAACTATTACTAATTAACTATTTAACTAATTAACTATTACTGATTAACTATTTAACTAATTAACTATTTAACTAATTAACTATTTAACTAATTAACTATTTAACTAATTAACTATTTAACTAATTAACTATTACTGATTAACTATTTAACTAATTAACTATTAACTAAATATTAATAAATGAGGACTAATTATTATTTATTTTAGCATACAATTTAAACACAAGATTTAAATGTTCAAAAGGGGAAATTTTGAAATACTTCGAAACTGTTACAATTATGCCATCGATACTAGCTGCAAACACATTTTCATACATTTTAATTGCACACCTTCAACCCTTTGTTTAATTATGACACACTTACAAAGAGAGAAATGTCACTGAACGAGTAAATTGCGCCGCTCTATACTCCTATACGTATATAATTATATTTAGCCTTTAGAATAAATCAATGCTATTATTAAAAAAATCATATTATACTATCTTAATATAAATGCGTAGAATGTGTTATTTGAAATGTTGAGAAAGTATTGAATAATTTCTTGAATGAATAAACACGAAACAGTTAAATCAGTTAGGGTTTCTATTGTACGTGCGATATATTGTTGCCATTAGGCGTGGTCTGTTATTGTGTAACCATAGCAACGGTTGTGGCTATGAATAATTACACATATCGTCAATTTTCAAGCTATCTTATAGATTACCTACAGCTTTTATAATATGGCTTATTAAGATATTCTATGTATCACCATTTAAGTAGATTTTAGTGTCTTCATCTGTATTATTATTTGCAGTGAACACTATATTATGGAAATTATATTTTGTAAATCCAAAATATCTTTTTTATATGTAAGTCAATATTTATATTTGCATTTTACAATGTAGTATACATACAAGTTTATGTTATATTTGTTTTATAATATAAATAAAAATTATATTTATTGAAAGAATTTGACATATTTTTTGAAAAATAAAATAAAATAATTTTAAAAAGTTTTGAAATTTTCCGTGAAATGATTAGGAAATTAAACAATTAAAGTTAAACGAATGTTGTAAAACTGTAATATTTGAGAAATTTTCTCCAATTAATTAAACAACACTTAAACAGTGTATATTAAGGATATCATGCATTATTTATGAGTATAATAAAGTAGACAACTTATTTTAATGTAATTTTATTATTATTACATTTTTATTAATTTTAACTCTGAGTTTTATTAAATTAAGTTATAACCTTTTTATTTGTTTTCACGGTATTTAAAGATCATTAATTATTTGGGCGTATAATATTCAAGAGAAAAAATGAATCAAAAAATGATTTAACATAACGCTTTTTGTTACAAAAGTTGCGAGTATCATTTTGGCCAATAATCCTTGCAACTACCTAACTATAGTGGTTTGAATGAAATTATATGAATTATGTTTTAAATATATTTAAATCTCAATCATCCGTTTTTCTAAATTGATATTGAATGAAAATAGGAATTAAATCAAGAGAAAGGAAGACATCGTATACACTCAATGGTACTATATGCTAGCATACTCAATCTCCTCCACAGTGAGATGAGGAAAATCAATCCATCGCTCAGAAACAGACCACCTGCGAAATCAACTCACCACGCAACCATGGAAGTAGACTCTCAGTAGTTTGATTTACGAATATGAAAAAATCGTTCCCTGTAGAATAACACGATGCGATGGGGAAATTCGTTTTTGTGAACACATTATTCGGTGTTATTATTTCACGAGTTAGAACAGTTAACTAATTATATGCGATCAGTCAAGGTTAGATTGATTGATAGTCAGCTGTTTTTTTACCACTTTTGATTGTTTGGCGTGATTTCTAGTTTAAAAAAATTAATAGGATGTATCTGTGATCTCAATTCTATAACTTTCACATCGCATATAGTGTTGTAATCTGCTTGAACGTCTGTTAAAATTTCACGTTTAAAGTTTGTCTTATTTGTAATTTCTTGTTTTTCCCTTCTGGTAACACTAACACTTTGTTTTCTAGTCTATGTTTAATCGGTTGATAAAATTATTTTTCATGTATTATAATATGAGTCTGAATGTTTCAGACAATTTAGCAGGAATTTATTGAGGCAGTTTACAGTTTAAATCGATTTATTTTGTTTTAAATTTTATGAAATTTAAATGTTAGTTTACTTATTTCTCTTCAACGCCGTATAGGTATATATACCTAGTGTTTGGTAGATAATTATTACTTTTTCGGAAAATTTGAAACGAAAACTTCTCATTTTAATTATTTTTGGGAAAATTAATATTTTAATATACTATTACAAGAATAAAGAATATATATGACCTATTGATATAAAATATTAAGTTTTGTTGTCTGAAATGGTTTTTAAAAAAGAGTGAAAATATGTTGTATTCAAAGTGATGACTATTAAAACACACGCGTACATCTAATGTTGTAAGTAAGGCTAGTTTTTCAAGACAAAAATATTTGAAATGGAAAATAACTAAATGATGTGATGAATTCTTTTACTATTTTAAAAGTAAGAATGACTAGTTTTTTGTCGTAGTAAGTTATCGATGGAGTAGAATTTAATAAATGTAAATTTTTATATTATTTGAAAACTGTTCATAATTGCAGCACAATCACGTTTAGCAAATTTGTATACTATAAATATAGTTGTAATCAATATTTCAAAAATACAATTAGTAATATATAACAATTTATAATTGAAAGTGTATATAATGATAAATTAATAACTTTTAATAGTAAAATACAATTTTATTTATCTTAAAAAATACAATATTTGTTGTAGTTTGTTGCCGAGGGTCTTTTGTCGCCTCTTTCTCTTTTTTAATAATAAATTGCATTTATTAAACATCCATCCAATGTTAAAACAATAAAATTGGTACATTACAGGATAAAGTTCAAATTGTAACAAAATAGAAACGCTCTAAATTGGTAAAATATATTTTTATCAAAAATGTACTTCATTAATCACAATATACATTGTAGTTATAAGCATACTTAGCTATTTAGGCTTCTTATGTATGAATTACATATAACACTGGGTAGCCACGCTAATAAAGCATAACTTTGTTATATCGGCATCGTTGAGTTTTATCAAAAGTTTATTTCATAAACATTAAAAAATCCTTAAAACACTGTTATACTTCTTTAAAAAAATTAGATATTGTTTTACAGCGGGCCCTTGCCGAGGAATAATATTCAAAATATAAAAAGTGATTAATTATAATGAAATAAAAATTTATAAATATTTTGAATATTATTCCTGTGCAATATGTTTTATAAATATATGTATTTTTAAATAATATATTAAAATTAAAGCTTGATAATTTTCTGTAATTTTATGTTTAATTGTGTTATTTTACAAAAATAGATGGCTTATTTAATAAATTTAATATGTTTTGTATTACAATAAATTTGAGATATTTACTTCAAACAATACTTTTCTTCTGTTTTTTGGAACATGTTCTGATAAAAACGTTAACCTTAAACAATTACTATTTTAACAGAACACAGAATAAAGACAAATTATCACGAACATTTTATTTTATCACGATTAAATTAAAGCCTTTAATAATAACCATCAGTTAAAACATTACATAGAGGTGAAAATATTTCTTTTATTTATATGCAGCTTGCATATAAATAACTCAGTTTGATTAATGTAACCTATTTCTGTAAAATATTATCTAACGAAATCGAATATTGTTAATACTTTTCTGCTAATATTTTGCATCCATATAATGCAATTGTAAATTTTTTTATAAATGTTTATTTTACTTATTCAAAACACTGTCTTAAAGCTGGGAATATTCTTTTAATAAATATTATTAATATTCTATAAAATGGACAATTCTATAAAATAACACGAATAAAGAATTTTTGCAATCATCGCACTTAGTTATTTAAAATATGTATTTAATACATATCAAATTGTCTGTTACATAACCAAGCCTATAATGTTTTAATATTTTAAGTAAACTGATGTTTCGAATAAAATTATTCATAAGGGAATATAAAAACCGGTTAGGATTACTACAGTTGTAAATTACAGTTGTAGTTGTAAAAAAACGATTCATGTGTATATCTCTAACTCTGCAAGCCCTTTAACTATACACGCTTTTAACGACACGGTATACCTCCTTTTCCAGTACTGTTACATAATAACGTTATTTTTCAACACTTTCAATAATTAGAAGTTCCATTAAGTTTATAACATCTTTCAAATAACAAAAAATAAACACATTATATATGATTTTAACAACGCAATTTTCACATCATATTTTTTGAAAAGGATAAAAGCCTGATGTATGTACACTATTGATATGCGAATTCTGCTTTGAATACAATACTTTCATGTAAACAATACTTTCATGCAAAACTTCCACACATATAGTCTTAATCTATATATTTATATAAAATGATCAATTGTATTTGGGGGAAGGGAATATTCAGCTCATAACGTATATTTACTCCCATCGTCAACTTTCATTTTTCGGCCATTAGAGTATTCCTTATTTGGATACTGTTGATTTATATTAGTTTGTTATTTTAAAAATAAAACTTGTTTTCCACTTTTATCAGGATCATAGTTGTGGTATTGAACAAAAATACATTAAAAAAGTTAAAGTTAGGGGAAGTGTGACAATTACAACTGTTTTAATCTATTAATCACGCCTACGAGGATTCTAATCCTGTCAACATAACAACAACTGTTTGCTCTTGCACTGATTCAAACACGCTACAAAACACTGAGGTTAATGTGGAAAAGATGGTCAATATATTTTTTCTTGAAAACATCCGCGCTGACCAAAATTTGGAACACTTCCGAATACAAACCTTCTGTTCTCAAGTTCAAGAGTCCACTTACATTTAAACTTTTTACTTAGTTTATGTTATGATTTTTTTTTATGGTTCACTCAGTGTGTACTTTGTACATATTATGTTGCTAAATAAATACTAATAATTATTGTCTGTTATATAATATCAATTTGAATTAAACATTTACTGCCACATTCAAAATCCTATGTACAGTATCGAATCCCACATAGATTTAGGTGAATGTGTTCATTTATAATCAAAGTAATTGCAGCTAATTTTAATTTAACGTATACTTTTTGATGGAATTTAAATTATTTCACTTTATTTAAGTTGATTCTTGGTGTTTCAGAATGTGTGAGTACGCAGACCACTTACATGAGCATTTCAAGTACCCAGTCAATGTTGTCAATGGATCCTACTATCCACCAAAGGTACACGCCTTTCTTATTAAACCAAACTACTTTCACATTATGTTTTCATTGTAACTATTAATTGAAATGGATTAGGTTATTCGTTATTTTGGAAAATTTGGTTTTAATAGTTAATAGCTAATTTTAATTTAATCAATTGTACATAATATTATATTTTATAACTATAACTTGACGTTTGGCTATAATCTGTATGATACAAGCTAAACACAAAATATATGGTCAATGATGTTCATTATATTTACGAACAAAAATACGTATTTTCTTAATTTATTGAAAGGCTTACTGTTAATTGATAGCAATTGATAATAAATTCATAAAATAATAATTGAGGTATTAGTTAATTTTTTTAAATACATGGGTATTCAGATATATATTATTCTATTTTTATCTTCTTCCACTTTGCTTTATAAAACTTTGAAAATGCCCTCGCTAAGACTGATTAACCTCGAAATTGATGAAGGTACTGTCAATGTTAAGGATTTTTATGTCATGTAGTTAAATTCTTTGCAAATGGATGTTATCCGCAACTTTTACGAATGAAATGGAAAATAGGGAGTTTGGAAACTAATGTTTTCTACCCCTTAGATGATAGAATTTTCAACGTTTGGGCAAATGCAGTGCAAAAGAAGATCGTATGAATCATTCATCTCTGCAGTGATTTCTGATTGATATCTGTTTTCTTTAGATAGGATAAGTAACCTAATTAACTCCCTAAACATATTTGTTCATTAATATTACCAGGAGTCGTTTACTGTCTCATACAATTTAATTTTGCACTATATATTTGATTTTTAAAATGTTCTTATTTATGCGTTGAACACATTATTCTTCTATTTAATATAACGTATACTTCTGAATAGAGCACATTGTCAGCTTTTTATTGACATTACATTTAACAAAATATATGTCAAAGTTTAGAGCAGGATACATATCATTTTAAAGCAGACTTAGACATACTTTTTTTATAGAGTACATCAATTCATAAAGTTATTTTTCTGTTTTAGCAATTCCTCAGAAGTAATAATTTGTTATTAAGACGATCGAAACAATAGATATTCATTCTGCTAATCTTTCATAGATTCCTCTCTAGTGCAGTAACACCGATAAACAAAATATTTTAAAATGTTAAACAAAAATAATGTTCAGATAATGTAATAATCACTACAATCAAAATTTGATTTTATACTCAGCAACAGTTATTTTCGTATTTGAAAACATTTTTGTAGCAATTTCCATTACGTTTATTATACTTTTCAATGATATTTTTAAAAAAATATTTTAGAATAAATATAAATATATATATTTTTCTAATCGATTGATAATATTAAAAAAAAATTGTTGAATCGACGAATAAATAATATTTAACATAATTGAAAATCCATAGTAAGGTTTATTTAATATGATGCAATAAATATTACAATAATAGAATCAGTACATAGTTTTTCGATAGAATTCGTGTGAATTTAATCAATCAGTATAAAGAATTTACAAAACATTAAACATATATATTATGGCCCGACGAAAACTTTATAAATAGATTGAATGAAAACAAATATATAATAGGATATCATACACAGAACGCAAATATATTATTGCACTTTGTAAGAAGAAACAATGATATAATTAATGTCATAATCTGTTGTCAGTAGTATATAAAACAGAATCGGACAAATGGTTAAGACTAGAATTGAAATGATTGACTATTTTGCAAAGAGCCCATTTTTGAACCGTAATCCCGAAGTGATGATGTTTTATGTAAAGATTTCGAAGTACATATTGATCTTATTTTATCCTCGACTTGAAGGAATTAATTGTTCATCCAATGTAAGAAGAATCACAATTGCCACAACTAACGTGTACACGACACTAGTACATCGATCTTTGGGAGGTCTCTTTATGGGCTTTGGTCTAATTTTACCAATTTTAGACATATGTTTGATGGCCGTCCGAAATCTTCCACCTGCCACATTAGCTCTTGCAGGCCACGATTCAGGAGTCAGCTCTATAAAAACTGGTCATGCCAGTGATATTTCTGGAGCAGATGTCATTCTGTGAAATTAATTATATCATTAGAATTTGTCTAGAAACAAGTATTTAATCATTTAATTTCTAGTCTTAACTGTATGTCCGATTATGTTTTACCTGCTATTTTGTATCGAATAAATACACTTAATACTATATTAAACTGATGCTATTATTTCAGTACTGTCTTGGTCGAGCCATCATATATTTGTATGATGTTTTTGTGAATCTTTTCTATTAATTGATTATATGCATTGTAATTTATATAATATAATATAATTAGTGATTACTGTATTTTTGTGTATTTTGTATATTGTGTATTTTATAATATATAAGCAATTTTATTCCTTTGACGAAAAGTGGCGGTCTGCCGCTAGAAGTAAGTATGTACGTTTTTGAAGAATATTTAGTTTTTTAAATTATTTTTTAATTTGTGCTGTTAAGCGAAAATAATTTTATTATTTATGTAGTTGGTTTTAGCAGCACACTACATATTTAATAAAATTTGTATCGTCAATTGTTAAACTCTATATGTGGATTGCATTTCTCAAACCTGCTGTTTTGATGATTGTGTTTCTTATCACGAAAGGGTATCAATATATCTTTCAAATATACTACTTTAACATTTTCATCGGCGGCAGGGAGATCTAGACCGCGCTGTTTCGTCCTTATTAGTACTTATTAGCAAGTCAAACCACACACCAATGAAATATGCTTCAATTCAATAATACTTTACAAGGTGCGCTAGGAACTCCATATAAGAGCCGATTTGCATTGAACTAGTCAATATCAAAATCCATTGATACAAAAAAGCTAGTTAGCAAAAAAGAGCGGATTAATTCAAACATGACTAAGCTAATAAAAAGAAAAAAGTACATTATCATACTTAAAATATTAGAAATAGCTACCTGACAAATGTGAATATTTTTTTTCTAGTATCAACAGATGTCCTTAAAAGAAAAAATCATAAAAAGTGGAGAAAAGTGGACTATTTTTTGAATTATAGATAGTTAAAATGTGTGTAATTTTTACGCTCCAACTATTAGCTGTTCCACTGCGATTATTTCGCTTGGCCGTTTTACTGTTAGTAATTGTTAAAGTTAATCTAAAGATAATGGTTCCTTTGACCTTTTGATTTTCTCCATCCATCTAAACGAAAAATGTCCATTCATTCATATTTCAGTGAATGGCACTGCAAACTTACATTTTGCTTAGGTAGAAATATTAACTTATTTAGATTAGTGGATATGAAATCCCACTGTATCTACTAGGAAAAAGTAGTAAGAAACTATTTTAAGCATCACTGAACAATGTAAGGAACTAATTTAGTGAATACAGCGAATTCAATGTAAAACATTAAAAATAATTCGATTTAATATATATGTATATTTTTTTTAATAGAAAAAAATGAACGGAATTTGAAATATATTTAATAAATTATAAGTAAATTATGACATAGTTTATTTTATTTTTACTTTCGACAATTATGTATTCAATAATATATGTTATTTATTTTAATTAAGTGATGTGATTATTTTTGCATCTCAAAAATCCGATTTTTCTGTTTTTTATGGTTAACTAAATTTCTATTTCCTTTAAAGTTCTCTCCTTACTATTCTTTTTAACCATCACATTTATTTGT
The DNA here is from genome assembly GCA_034780555.1 of Coelogynopora nodosa. Taxonomy (NCBI): domain Eukaryota; kingdom Metazoa; phylum Platyhelminthes; order Proseriata; family Coelogynoporidae; genus Coelogynopora; species Coelogynopora nodosa. Next base: position 16,483 of record JAUZND010050665.1, on the reverse strand, counting down.
TTTTAATCCAGGGTTTTAGGTATTGTTTAAATAACTATGGTTTCTATATGAGTGTATAGAATATTGACTATCTCTAAATATTTACACCCATAAAACAAACACTAAACTCATTTCCTATACTGGCTATATATGGATTTTCGCCAAAAGTAAGTAGATTATAAGTAATTTATAAGTAGATTATAGCTTGATGTCCGTATTTGAGACCATATGTCATAGTATGAAACAAAGCATAACCAAAATTAAAAAAAATTTTTTTTTATGTATTTGGTTTTATATGTATTGGTTTTATAAAATGTTAGTATTGCATTGGAAGAGATTCAATACTCACCTTTTTTACTCAACGTCCAGAGATTAAAATAAAAATGACCGCTTTAGTTCAATTTAATTTTTGTTTTAAAATTTCCTTGTATTTTGTTATAATATTAATGATACATTAATCCGATGACCATCGTTATTTTTCTTAATCGCTAAATAATAGCGAACATTGTTTTATTGATTTTCTGATAAATGAATGCCAGCCATTTAAATTATTAATTTGCAGATCTGAGCAAACCGTGTATAAGAGTATTGTATTTTTATATTTTGTTACATTTTAAAGGGTATTTGTATAGTGAAATGTGATGTAGAGTGCACCAATGTTTACCCCATGGGGTAACATGGGGTGTATAACACTTGGGCCCAAGTGTTATACTGTATGTTGCTTTTAAAATAAACAGGATATCCTGATAAACTGAACATTGTCAAATAAAATAGAAGTATTGTCTAAATCATTGTCTAAATAAAACAAAAAATTAATAACAATAGTCATTGAAAAGTTCTACACATATGGATTTTCAAATAGGTTGGCGGTTTTATTGAGGATATACGCAAATATATTCTTCCGCATGAAAGTGTTACGTTTTAAAAAAATCAATGAAAAGGCATAGTTAAGAGATTTTCTCATAAATCAGACAGGGGATTATTTTATATTAAAAAAATATGTTTACATCTCGTTTTCATTTTTACAGATATCTCTGAAATTAGCTGTATATTTTAATTAAATAACAATCATACGTTTAAAATTAAAAAGTTTAGAAAGTAAATGGCATAATCAAGCTGTTATTTTTTATATAATCTTCCATAATATGAGGAAATAAGGAATTATTTATGATGTCATATCTAATAAAAACAACATACTCGTTATAAATTTTCTCATGCATTCTAATAATAATAATTATAAATATTAATTTTTCAATTTTTCAATATTTCTTTATTATTATTATTATATATTATTATATATTATTTAATATGTATTTCAATATTTATAATTTAACCAACCCGAAGCTATCTTAACGTAAATGAAACCATTTAATTAAATCTTTATACTTACAGACATTGAATTTAAGGATAGATTTTTGAATGAGTTTTTTAAATTAAAATATTTTTTATATACTTATACCCTATATCTGCAAATTTCAAGAAATATTTAGTTTAATATAGTCGATATAAAAATTAATAAAGTTGAATATTATACTTTTAAATAAGTTCATCATAATTTTGGACAAAGAAAATGGGTAATATATTTAAGTCTGACTTTAGTATATGTCTCTTGTCCGTGTGTTATCATGCTATATAATTCTTTGTGGGCTAGGAGGTAGCTATTTATAATATTTTTCAAACATTACTAACAATGTTTGTAGATTATTAGAAAAAACATTTAGCTTTAAAAACTAGCTGCTTGACCCTATTGCATCAAAGAAATTTGATAGATTTTTTGACTCAGTTATCACAATAAATTAAATTATAGCCTATATACTAATATATTATAGCATAACACGTAAACAAGTTGATATTAATATAGGTTCAGCTTTTTTTAGTTATTTAAGTTTGTAAAGTTGTATTGTATTATTACGTAACTTTAACGATTTTTCTTTTAGATTTATATTTTTAAACACTTTTAAAAACAAATATCGATTACTTGGCTTTTACGCCTCAGAAAGTTCTGAGGATATTTAGGCAAATTAATGTTTCAAATCGTCTTGAATATTTAACACGAAGGTTGTTCTTTTGTTCTATTTATTGAGTAAAACAATTCATTTTATTTTATTATAAAAAAATATTATGTGACGGAATTACAGGGGCGGGGCATATTTGTTGCATGCCTCCACCCAATTCAGAGCAAAACATTAAAAAAAACTTTTGAATTAAACAGCTTGCACGAACAGTAAATAAGCATTAATAATACGAATAAAACATAAAACAAACGGATCTAATGGCATTTAAATACATACGTTGTGAAATATATTTCGCCTTTCAATGTATGTTTACATGATAATAGTGGTATACCAATATTTTTAAAATTATTTCAACTGTATAAGTACCATTGATAACACCAATATTGTCACATTATGTTTTCACAATTTTATTTAATTGTGAATAAAAAATAATCGTTTTAATTTTTTAGAACAAAACTATAAATTATAATAATTAATCTGAAATTGTTAGTAAAATATATTTAAATGTGTTATTATGCACAACGTACTATAATAACAAAAAGAATAATATTTGATTGTACTCGAAATGTTTTATTTAATAATATAATATATTATATGCTTATGATATTTATCTAAAAAATAAATTGAATTATAAATTTGAACTTTTAATTCCCATTTTACGACTATTGGGTATTGTACTCAGATATTTCTTTCTTTAAAATTTATCGAACTACTTTGGCTGTACATTATAGGAAATATTATTCATTTAAAACTGCCCGAAAGAAAACATTAACAAATAAAGAAGATACTGCTGAATTACGTCTCAATAAACCGTGTTCGTAGAATATATTATAGCCACTGGCTCAACTCATTGTATGTCGGGGAATTTCCTAACTCTAGCCTAATTAAATTGTGTAAAAATATAAAATATCGTTCTTTAATTTAGCCTGCTCTTATCACTCTATTACCAGATACTCAATGATTACCCAAAAGGGTGACGTATACCCTTGCCGTGTTTTCATGTCCGTAATCTTACTATATTGAATCAATTTAGCTTTTGGGTTTTCTTTGTGTTTATAGTGATTTTATTGAGCTTTTATTTCTTTTAGTATACTTTCGCTTCAATTAAGTATTTAGTGTTAATTAATGTTGAATGTTTGTTATTGTAGTAGTAGAGTTCTGTAGCCAATTTGCTAGAGTAAAATAACAAAAAAATAAATAGTATAATTTATAATAAAATATATTTATTGATAGAGTAAACAATATTTGTAAGAAAACAATTAGAAATAAAAACATAATAGTACTAATTTGACAAAGAATGCAATTGAAGGACAAATGGATAATTAAAAGAGAGGTCCGTGTTATGAAGGAAGCTAGAAAGATAGTAATGTACATCATATATTAATATAATATATAGAAATATATAATGTACAAAATAGTAATTTAATTGTAGAGAAAATACGCATATTAAAGAACTGTATAATTTATAATATAATATTTACTTTAATGAAAATGATATTATAATATTGTTAAATTTATTTAGTAAATCAGTCTTTATGTCTATATTTTACTTAAATGTTAATGTCTTCAAAAAGAATTAAAGTACAAACTTGAATTTCAAACTTTAAATATAAAAATACCCTTATCTTTAACGAATTTAATATTTAAATGTACCATTTATTTTTATAAACAATAAGTTTTAATTTGTCTATTGATTATTTTACTGGTGTAGCCTACAAGTTAAACAGGAGTGCTTATTATTTTTGTGTTACATTTTTAATAAATTATAAATATTCTTTTAAGGAGCGTTGGTATTTATATGAAATTTAAAATATATTATTTTGGTAAAGTAAACAAAAATAAATTATTTTGATTGAATAACTGGGAATTTTGTCTATTGTTTTAATCAACAAAAAAATTATGAAAAACAGGAATTAGCGTGAATTTAAAAGACTTATGATATGTCATCGAAACGTTCAAGTATAGGTCTATAATAGATATATTTATATTAAATTGAATTTCGATTTTCATTTTCTAATATTCATTCGCGATCCATATTTTTCAGAAAGTATTCAATATTCAATAAATATTTCTAATTATTATTTGTCACGCGTCACCCTTCTTAATAATCTATCCGCATGATCAAATACATTTTTATTCTTTCAGGATGCAGGCTACAGCGCAGAAATGCACGAAAATTCGGTTTCAGACTATTCGTATCCCAATGGCCCGATGTGGAAGGATTAATATAACTGTTTTCGTTGTTGAAAAAATACCTTGTCTGTTTTGTGGGTCATTCTGCGTATTTAAAATGCGTGTTATATTTTTTAATGCCTTTTCTAATAAGTGGGTCGTTTTCATTCTGATTTTTGTATCAAAAAGTGATTTGTCATTTAAATAAATATGATGGTACTAATTTCGCGGTTTTTTAATATGTGTATATTTTCTGTAAAATTATATTTCATAGAACAGCAAAATATAGTTAAACAATACTAATTATTAATAATACATTAGTCTTTAGCAGTTTAAAATAATGTTTTTGATGAATTATTAATTAAATTTAGTGAATTTTATATCCTTTTTGTTTATCTTCTTCGTTAATTCGATTGTACCTGATTTAAAACTATCAAGCTGATTACCTAGATTATATATTAATATAATAGTCTAATTAATGGCTTATGAATTAATTGTTTACAGTTTTCACTTTTAAAATTTATATGGTAAGTTTTTCGCATCATTATTTCAATAATGAATTGAATAAAAAATTAACATATATGATACAAATTATTACTATCGAGATTTTCACTACCCGTATTATATTTAATTGTGTCCTTGTGTAATTTTATTTTTACGCGTAGCATAAACATTGTGTTGAAAAACTATTGTTTTGCAAGCAATAATTCACAATTATAATAAACGAAAATATATAGTATTAAATTAATATTTGTATAATTCCAATCCGTAAAGAAAAATGAAATTATTTGAAAGTGGTAAAGCTATCTGACAGTTTCTTTAAGAAACGTCTAAATAAAACACCAAACTTTGAAATTAGTCATATTTCGTTGACATGACAAAAAATATCATATTACGGACATATATGTTATAGGAGTATAGTACATGTGCTAAAACTAAAACAATTTATGGATTGACGGATCATTTAGATTACAGATATGAGAATATGTAAAACTGTGGTTTCCTTAATTAATGATATACTTTGGGTAAGGATTAATAAATACTTTATTTAAAAAAAGTTAAGGTATTACATTAAAAAAGTTATTACTATCATTTTCAGCAGTAGTTAAAAATACATTTATATATCTTTTATATTTGACATAGTTATAATATATATATTTTAAAATGATAATTAACGGTATAAGCCACACAAATGTAATTAATACTTCAAAATATTAAAAAAATATATAGAAAATACAAAATCAATCATTGTTTGATATTTTCCTTCGAAATTGAGGTATCCTAAACAGTGTTAGAATTTTTCATTGATAACATCCCTTTATATAGAAATGTACCTAATTAACAAAGAACAGGAGTGATCCGGGATACTTATATGTGACCATTGTTTATGGTTTTAAATGAAATCGAAACATAGTTTTCGTTATAATATTTTGTTTTAAATCTTTTTATATTTGAATTTTTTTTACATATAACAATATAAAACTAAATTTTACATAAAACATTAATATTTTATCCATGCTTTTTTAACAATAGGTTGCTAGATAGACATATTGAAAATACAAATTTAGATCTACTGATACTGTTTTAGGATGGTTTTTCGCTACTTAAATGATCGTTTTAAGGCACTTCGCTTTGCATATGCACAAACTTTCAAATCTTTAACCGTTATCTATCTCAAAGCTCAAACTCTCTGCCCTTGTCTATATTCAACAATTTATATACATATCCTAAATTTTCTTATTTAGCACTGTCTTCAACTTATCGTGTCGCAGCATATTGATATTATGTGTAAGACTGACTGATGTTCGATTTTTTCCCCACAGTCAAAGACATTTGTGTTTTATTCGATGGTCCCCTTACATTTGATATCCACAGCGGAAATATTTGCAGATCTTAGTTATAATTCATCAGATCAATCTTTTGTGTTGAAAACAGGCAATTACCAAACGAAGCTACGGCAAAATTATAGTGGTGCTATGTATGCAACCACGCATTAATCACTGCAATTCCATAGTTCCGTCGATCAGTACTGCATTCGTCGTCTACAACGTGTTCACTGAAATGTCCGGTTAATTAGAAATATACTTAAATTCACCTCAATTTCAATTATTATTAAAAGCCTTATTTATTCTTTACCCATTTAAAAATACATTCGTTAAAAAATAAGAGGTCCACATTGTAGAATATCACGTTTAATATCTATAGTTTAAACGATATATATTTACTTTTATTTATAATTATTTACGTTTGTTTTTAATCAATTATTAAATACAGCATATTGTATCATATTTTTTTATATTTTATATAATATTTAAGTATTGATTAATATGTAAAACCTTAATGTTATAATGAAATTTACTGAGAATTAGAAAAACCGAAATATTACTTAACAACACAATTGGATTTCTATAGAATATTTAATTTGGTGGATAACTACAAATAGGTTTGGTTTGGTAATAAGTATGAAAAAAAATTAATAAATAAACAACTCACCTTAAAATTAACTGCAATAAAAAATTAATTATAAAAAATATATTTCAATTGCAGTAAAGATGTACAGACGTTTCGAATATATATTTTTGTTTTAGTGACACATAAAATCATGAAAATTATTAATTGAAATTATTTTGTTTGTCTACCGAACTAGAAATATATTAGATACATCTGAACATTTTGCATTTTAACTTTATTTTACTCATAATTTTTAATTTTTATTGTGATTAATTTTACAGAGAATATATATTTATTTATTCGTATATTTCCTTACATATTTCTTTTATTTGTATCATATACGCTCACGTATTGAACGGTGATTGGAGTACTATATTTGCAATTTTGTTTACATAAAGACCATGTCGCCACTATTGTGTTAGTATTCTTATTTTAGTCTGTATAGTACGTGCATTATATCTATGATATTTACTGTGAATAGCATGGTTGATGACAATGCAATTTATCAGATTTTTTTCAAATTTCTAAGAATAGATTACAAAATAATCCTTGCAATTTTATTGAAATCGGTGATTACAACAGTAAAAAATCCCTAACTAACATTAACACCACCTCCATTATCTAAGAGGACTAGACATATTGGAAAAATATTTATTGCCATATGCATATTTTAATGTAACAAAAAATGACGAAACTTGATACGTACATCATCTACGCTATCAGAAAAAGTTACATGAAATTTACTATAATTTCATAATTACCATAGTTACCATATTCTAGCATATTATTCACATATCTTTCCACAGAATAAATACTTGCCGTTTTAAAACTGTCGTCCTCGTAACCTACTTCTTCAAAAACAGTTTTTGTAATTAACAGTATCTAGTGTAATCTGTGTTGTATATTATTATTTAATTGTTTGAATTTGTCTACTGAAATAGAAGTAAATTGGAAACGTCTGAAATTTTTTATCTTAGTTTATCTTGTCTTCATTTTACATATATACAATAATAAAAATAAAATTAAAAATGAAACTCTCTTGCATTACATTATGTGTCACTGAGAAACATTTATTTTATTACGTTCGGTAATTGAATATGTTCGCCCTTTATATAACTTCTGAAATATCAGTTTTTGTAAATCAAATTTTTAGTGCAATGTGCAGCTGTAAACTGTCTTCAGTATATATTTATATATAATAAAAAAAGTAAACTAATTGTTTTAATAATTTTATATTTGCTTTGGAGAACATATATTTTATTATGTTCAAGTATTTAATGGTGTTATAATATTCGTTTTAAATTGATTACATTATATTTTAAAAACTTTTCTTGATTTTTTCTATTTCAAACTATTCAAACAAATAATTTGAAGGACGCAAATGTCCAGGGAGTAATTTGAATGAATAGCAAATATATTAGTAGCAAAGCTCCGGATGCAACTGTCCATGGATAAAAGTCCAGGAAGAATATTTCTGGTCACATTGGTAGTTGAGGAAGCAATAATACATTATCAGTTTTTTTTTTTAATTGTTACATATTAGTAATTAATGAAGCAGGTAATGCTATATTATTTCACTAAAATAATGCAAAAATGATAGAATCCTATATTTTTTAATTAAAATTTCTTATCTAAGGCGATATATTGTTTTTTTGTATATATTCTAATGGCCATATACTTCATTCTTCTTAGTGCAGTATGTTTCTCCCCGCTCTGTAGATAAATAATCAATCAATTAACTATATAATGTATATGTACTGTACATCATTTTCATGCGCTTTAGCACACTGACTCAGAAATTCACAAGGGGGGCACATCATGGGTTGCAGGCATATTTAAAAAAGAATAAAAATGTACTGAACCTATTGATAACATGAATTAATGTTGAAATAATAACAAAATTTAAATAATGTTATATGTATACATATATTTAGGATGATAACTTTATCAAGATAATGATTGACCACACAAAATGCAGCATTCAATACAAATAAAAGAAAATTATAATAGTAACATACTTGTTAGTAATCAAAATAATTACTTATTCTAACTAATTATTAAATAATTAAGTTATAAATATCTATATTGCCTCATATTAATTAACCGGAATTTGATTAAAGAACTAACAATGAACCAAAGAATCATTGATAAACTTACAATGAACCAAGGAATCATTGATAAACTTACAATTAACCAATTTTGTCATCTATGGATTATGATATACGTATACACTGCAAATTTATTTAACCGCGATGTTCATTTAATATGGCTTACCGAAACAAAAGAGGAGAAAGTGAATCATAGCGGCTTTGAAGTTACAAACTGCATTATACATTCATGATATACTGGGCAGGCAGAAGTAATAAGGGACATCGCTAGTCAACTAGTAAGAATAGTTCATCAATCATTTTCTTATAGTTTTCTCTCTCAATTTTATTTAGTCAATATGGCAATACGTTATTTGAAACGTCTATTATATATGTAATTTTCCGAGTGCGTCTTTCGGTTAAAAGGGATATAGTCAACCATTTTGCAGATTACGGGCTGGACTGTGTGGTTGGTGGAGGATGGAGCACACCAATTACGTCCCAATATTATGGTGCGTTATACATTTACTCAATGATAAGAATATTTTACATGTGCTAAATTCAAAAGATTAGTTATATTTTATCGTTATTTCGATTAAACAGTAAAATTTGTTTAGCCGAAATTTTAGATATTATTTATCTTTAATAGTTGGCATAGAACTTTTTGTATTGTTTCGATATGTTTTATTTTATTGGCTTAAATTTTGCAATGTAGTCGTTTTTGGGGATTTTAATAGTATTTTACTTATGTAACTTATCAGGTGAATTTATAACGACCGAATTTAATTCAGAATTTTTAAGCTTTCATTATTTTTTGATAAAAAAATCAATAAACATAGCTGCATAATCCTATATTATTACTTAACGTGCCTGAGCCATTATATTATTAATAAATAATTGTAGTATTATCATTGTATGGTGTTATCTTATAATCTTTCGATTCTACATTTACCTTTTGCTTCACTGAGTGAGGATTACACAAATGTTTATTATTTGATATTATCCGCTTTAGGAATTCCTAAGTTAATTAAACGATTGTTAGCTTGCCTCGAGTTTTCAAAACAAAAAACAGTTTTCGTCAGCACGTTTATCGTTGGACAAATGTGTCGCAATTTCAACTTGTTCTCTTTTTTAAATGTTTTCAATTTTACCAAATAACATAAATAATTTTTTTACACAATAAGCTACATTTCTATTTTTTAATGAAAATCAATAGTTTTATATCAATCTATACATATACTTCATATTACCCTTAAACATCTTTTGAACGGAATGATAAAATCGAAATTTCATACAAATTCGTAGAATACTTTAATGAATCAAAATTGAACATTTTCTGATGATAAAATTTATTATATATAAAAATTACATACCAGCGATAGATTAGGCTTAAGTTCAGTCTCGGGAAATATTTTTTGATTCTATAAAGGTTTATACATCTCTTTTTAAATGTGTTCCTTTTGTTACATGCATGTTATTGTTAAAAATTCTCCCGTTAATTATTTAAATAGTCTCAAATAACTACATTTTCTTAATAACTTAAAGTACAATTTTTTGTAATACCTGATCCTTCTATAACTACTTGTCATAAAAATGTTGTATAAAATTTTACATAAACTGGAATTGCATTATAATGAGATCTATTATTAAAATCAATTTCACAAAATGTAAATAAAAATTTTATTTTCGGTGCGGAGTACTTTTTACAACATTGTCTATGTACCAGATGTAAACTTAAATATATTTACATAAGAAACTTTTCTACCATTAAGATATAGGATTACATAATATAAAAATTTCACAAGATTAATTAGACCCTTCATGATTACATAATGAGCCCTTTGTGTATCACACGAATATGTGGCCAAATAATTTCTATAGGCCACTTACTTATTTGCCTGTCAATCACCTACTGTAACAACAAACACTGTCAATCACCACTTTGGTATAATATGGTTGGAAGGTTCGCTCACTGATATCTTTGTAACGAATTTATTCCCCTTACCCTTATGTACGTACCCCGAAACCGATCTGAAAATGGATCAACGAGGGACCGGGTTTGATAGCAATTAACACGATTATCGTTATTTTCTATTAATTTTCTGTGACACAAAAAACTTATTTTTTAATAATTTAACAGAGAGATTAATTGATTGTTATTAATGAAACTCAAAAAGTACTGAACTTATTTAAAGTTAATTTTTGTTGCTTACATTGGAGCTTACATGACTCCAAAATCACTCATCCGTATAATAATCTATTATTTTGACGAATTGTGATTGCGAATTTAATATATTTTATTAGTAAATTGTTTATTAGTAAATTTGAAATTCCATGAATTCCTATTAAAAATCCGATGATGACTGAACATTTAAATTGAAAGGTGTATACAAATTAGGATTAATGCTTAGCATTTATCACTATTTAATTACTAATAAATGTCATGCATAACAATTACTATCAATTTGAATTTGATAATAAAAATGTAAAAAGTATATTCAAATATCGGTATGGTAATTTGTAGTCTCTGACTTACACATTATTTCTACACCTATTCCACTAAATATATCCCAACTATTTTTCAAGTACTGATAATTTTTCCATTTTGTATTACTAATCAAAATGTTTTTATATTCCACAAGTTGTAATTAGATTTTATATGCATATTTTAAATGCATAATCTAAAATTAATAAACATAATCTCTAATGTAAATAATTAATGTAAACCATATCTGCTTTTTATGGAAATTTAATGTTTATAATTTTATAATGTGCATCCGCAAAATTAAAAAAAGTTGTCCTAATTGTTTTAACTTTATTGTTTCTACATATATATGTTTAACTTCATTGGACGAGAAGGTTTTCTCAATAGTTTTACTCCTTTTGGACTGACAAAAAAATTGTTATAAAAAGGCCAATTCAGCTGTAAATGTGACCGAAAAAATCCTTAAAAAATATTTTTTAAATATTAATTGGCTAAGAGTTTTATGAGATATTGAGATATTTTTTAATTTAATGAACCTTAATAAACCAATAAACCGAGTAATACGTTCGATAATACTTGGTTATACATATATCTCCATATTTTACAAATGAAGGGAAAATGTAGCATTTGTCAAAGTTCAAATTTAATTCTCATTGACGTGACATTTTGTTGTTATATATCAAAGGTGGTCTCGTCTATTTATAGTATTTTATATAATTCATCATAAGCCATAATATAGTCTATGATTACAGAATATTATTGTAAATTTATCATTATTACATAAAAATCATAATATGTAAGCTCTTTCAAAAAGGAAAAACTCGAGTTTCTTTATTTAGTTTTACACATATTGCTTAGTGGGCAGTAAAAAACCAATATCATTCGAGCGTATAAATATTTAGGAGAATTAATGTGCGATTGATATTGATACTGATTTTCAATTGTTCCATCTATCACATTAATATTGTACGAAAATAAATAAAATCAAACTATACTTAACATCTAACAAATGTTAAATGTCTAAATATTTGTTATTATACAAAGATAATAAAACTGGTATAATCTTATTATTACGCTCAGTAAAAGGAATCATTATGAAGTGTATTATAGTTTCATAAAGAATATAACAGCAACTATAATAATGTCATCGTCGAATTTTATATAACACAGAATAATAATAGACGCACAAACTAAACTATATTTAAATATTTTAAAAAGTTCTTTCTTCAACGCGTGCTATAAACTCTCACGTGTTTAAACGCTATAAAAGAAATTTTATACTTAGGATATAAACAATTATAATGTCAATCATTATATTTAAGTGACTCTATAAAATTAAAGAGTCGATGAAATTCTTCCTAAGTATTTATTCATGTAAGTAGCTTTACTGCGTTCTCTTGAGAGATAATTTAAATTGTGTTTTTAATTATAACTTTACGGTTTTTTGTATAATTTAAAGTTATAAAACAAAAATAAAATAAATAATCATATAAAATTAATGAAAATTAACTAGTTTTACAAAAATTAATGTTTTCGTTGTTTTAATGTTAAATATTATTATATTTTCTTATTTTTCAGAGTAATTTATTTAAATATCGATCACAGCTTAAATCATTCATTCATTTAACAATTATTTACACAGTAAACGAATTAGGTAGTGGGTAACACAGCCCGGTTTTTATTTATATATCATTTATTAACTCCTTTTTATACACTTAGTATAAGTATTGAATTCAATATACGAATATATATTAAGGTTTTTGGATCTTAACGGATTTAAGCTAATAATAAAATAAAAGAAAACATCTTTTATAATACCTTATTTAAATCTTAATTTTTTTAAATCCTTAAATATTTAGATATTAAAATTTGTTAAATCCTAAACTCTTAAAATCTTCAAAATATTTAGTTAAAATCTTAATATAGTATTAAATATATTCAACCATGATATGATGTCATAAATTGTACTATAATAAAATCAGCGCAAGCTGTTTTTGATAAAATATGACAAAAAACATACATTAAAAATGACATTAGTTTCGTCTAAAGCTAACCAATATATATATCAGTAATATTTCATTAACAAATTATTTTAATAATAAAAGTGTTTGTTTTCGCCAAATTTTATTGTCAGAAAATTTTAGATGAACAAATTGATCAAAAACTTATAAAATTAGTAATTTTTGACAAAAAATTACCTCATTGATGTCATAAAATATAATCAATTATTTTAATATCTATTTTTGAATATTAAAAAATTCAAACTTGTAAAAATTTAGAATTGCAGTACAATACATTTTGAATTACTACAGCTGTTAAAATGTATAATTTTAAACCTAGCATTATCCATCCTACGGGAGGATTGTTTCATTTCGTCCTTTTTCTGTTAATGTATTGTTAATGTATTGTTAATGTATTGTTAATGTATTGTTAATGTATTGTTAATGTATTGTTAATGTATTGTTAAGGCCATTGTTAATGTATTGTTAATGTATTGTTAATGTATTGTTAATGTATTGTTAATGTATTGTTAATGTACTGTTAATGTATTGTTAATGTACTGTTAATGTATTGTTAATGTATTGTTAATGTATTGTTAATGTATGGATAATGTTTTGTAAATGTACAATGTATTTTTAATGTATGGATAATGTATTGTTAATGTATTGTTAAAAATACAAGTTTGAACAAATATTTACAGTTTATATAAAGAGTGTAGAATGTTAAAAAAGTATATAAAAAATCATTTATAAATATTTTTTATAATACTCTACATTTTTAATACATATATGAGCATTTAAAAGTAGATTTTAGATATGCTATGAGGTAGACAAGCTGTGTCATATGCTAGTTTGTGTTCAATTATTGTAGTCTAGAAACTTCATAAAATGATAGAATCGACAAAATTCAACTTACGTAAGTAATTATATACTGCGTACATTTAAGAGATATTCCAAGTTGTGTTTTTAATTAAAACTTTATGGTTTTCCCATACAAATAAAGTTTTAATCTACTTAAAATATATATATATATTATATACATTAAAAGTTAGTTTTTTTAATAGAAATTGAACGATTTATTTATTTATTTTTAATGTTTTTCTATTCATTTATATACAATAAAATATATTTTCGTGTATATCGTTTATATCTTTAACAATTATGCACACAGTAAAAGCTGGAAACATTCAGAATGTATAAAATAAATAAAGTAATAAAATTATTTTAACTTATTTGTTTATTGTTTAAATTTTAATGAAAATTATATATTAATATTCTAACCAAATAATATAAACTATAAATCCATGTTAAGTTAAACATTATATTTTCCATATAATAATACACACATTAATAGATTCCATATACCTATATTTTTATATAAGCATGATATAAATAATTTCGGAAGGTATAATACATAATTTTAGTGGAAAATTGTTTTTTATATGCAGTGCATACCATAAGCCCATAATCACTTTGATGAGAAAAAATAAAGTTAATGCAACACGATAAAAGAAACCCGTTTTCTTACATGCATAAAAACAAATCCAATATTTTCAGTATACTAACTACACAGAAAATCTGTCAATGATGCAATAAATTGTTAATTGCAAAATAATGTGTCATAGGGGTCAACCGGCATACTTAGATTTTTAATGTCAAGTTTTATTAATAAGAAACTTCGATTATTCATTGGCTTAGCGTGTCAGCAGAATTTTTAAAATTTCAATTAGCTTCAATAATCCCCAAATGACATTGTCACATAATGTGAAATGTGCGTTGGTCTAAATTTCTCAGCTAATTGACATGGTTGCGAATATGTAGATCTAGCATTTTTATTGTAACGTGAGCAGTGTGGGTTGTAGTTAATCTTGATGGAAAGGAAATCTCGCTGAAATTATTTTAGAATGTTTAACAGATACGAATTCATTCCTTAAAGATTGATGTACGTTCTGTGAACAGTAAAACCACCAGTAATGAAGAAATTACCAAACATGGTTGACATGTTTGCTCATATCACAACCTCAGCGGAATTTATCATACTTGCTCCCAGCTAGGTGAATTTTTTGCTCTTTCATTGCTTCTTTAACCTCTGTATATATGACACACACATTAGTAAAAAATATATTCTCTACGCCTCGCAATGTCCTATTTTGACTAAATATGTTCGCAAAAGCCGACACATGTTTCATGGTCTTCAGTTGATAAATGCTAAATTACACTTTGACCTGCTTCTAACATTTATATTAAAATATTATTTCATTATTTACTCCCATCATAGTGATTTTTTAAAAATATAAGTATATAATGTTCTAGTTACCAAAGTGGGTTTAGTCACAACAGATCAATCGAATTCTTTTTGTTTGTTTCTCTACACCTCTTTTGATCGAAAATAGAACCTGTTTTGTGCTGTGTATCTCCCAAAATTATATTATTTCGTGACTATAAGTGGCTCACCATCAAACCTTTCCCATACTTTATGTTATTGGTTTCTATTGCTAAAATTTATTTATTACATTTTTAATACTATAATGCTTCAAGTAATCTGTATTAGAAAATTGTATATTATCTTCACACGGCCATTAATATATCATTTTTAAATATTGCTTCAAGTCATCGCCCTAAAACACATTATTTCTGAATTTTTTTTGTTAGCTCAGTAGGTAATATATAATTCATAAATTTAAGCATATTGTATAAGCAGTTTGCACCCTGTTACATATTTTTCTCTATTTTAGCTAAGTGGTGGCGACTTTTTGGTGCATACTGTATGTTCTTCTATCAAAGTAATAAACATAATTATTCATATTAAATATACAATGGTGTATTGTTTATAACATTTATAAACCCTAGAAATACATTTTTGTAGGTAAAACAATTTGTTATAACGCTTTATTATAAATACAATATTTACTCAATTTATATAAGTATTGTTAAGTTTTATTTAATGAAACATGTTAATAACATAATAAACATATACATAATAAACACATAAACATATTGATAGTTGGTACAGTTATTGATAGCAGTTTTTGTTTTTTATTTAGTGCATGTTAAAATCGATCAATTAAAATATAACAGGCAAAGTGTTCGTATATAGAAACTACAATAGATTGTTTATCCTGCAATTAGACATAATTTTAAATGCAATGTTAAATGGAATTTTATACATCATCATTGAATTAATAATTTAATAATTTATATATTATTTATATATTTATATATATTTATATATTTATATATTTATATATTTATATATTTATATATTTATATATTTATATATTTATATATTTATAT